>CAWUQJ010000050.1:0-98000 GCA_963924515.1 Vespertilio murinus
TTCAATTACAAGCAACTGCTTAAAATCTTAGCTGACTTTGAAAACACACATGTACTAAGAACTTGCTGCATTCTCATGAAACGTTGAGAAACTCTAAAACGCTGTGTTACCTCTGAATCACACTTTAACTCTAGTTTCAGATGTAGTATAGATGTTTTCTATCCTTGTAAAGTGTTATCATTTGGCTCTTTCAAAGATAACCAAACTGCTTTGTACGAAATGCTTTTTTTACTGTATTCTGACGTTGAGAAGCACTTTTCAATGGTTCTCTAGCAATTCTGGCTTACTTATAGTTACTTGTTCTGAGTTACTAGTTGTTTCTTCCAGTGTCCAGTAAAGGACTTTCTACACCAAATGGAAGAGTTCCCCTCAATTAAAAGCACCTGCTTAAAATCTTAGCTGACTTTGAAAACACAGAGGTACTAACAACTTGCTGCATTCTTATGAAACGTTGAGAAACTCTAAAACGCTGTGTTACCTCTGAATCACACTTTAACTCTAGTTTCAGATGTAGTATAGATGTTTTCTATCCTTGTAAAGTGTTATCATTCGGCTCTTTCAAAGATAACCAACCTGCTTTGTACGAAATGCTTTCTTTACTGTATTCTGATGTTGAGAAGCACTTTTCAATGGTTCTCTAGCAATTCTGGCTAACTTATAGTTACTTGCTCCGAATTACTAGTTGTTTCTTCCAGTGTCCAGTAAAGGACTTTCTACACCAAATGGAAGAGTTCCCTTCAATTACAAGTAACTGCTTAAAATCTTAGCTGACTTTGAAAACATACATTTACTAAGAACTTTCTGCATTCTCATGAAACGTTGAGAAACTCTAAAACGCTGTGTTACCTCTGAATCACACTTTAACTCTAGTTTCAGATGTAGTATAGATGTTTTATATCCTTGTAAAGTGTTATCATTTGGCTCTTTCAAAGATAACCAACCTGCTTTGTACGAAATGCTTTCTTTACGGTATTCTGATGTTGACAAGCACTTTTCAATGGTTCTCTAGCAATTCTGGCTAACTTATAGTTACTTGCTCCGAATTACTAGTTGTTTCTTCCAGTGTCCAGTAAAGGACTTTCTACACCAAATGGAAGAGTTCCCTTCAATTACAAGCAACTGCTTAAAATCTTAGCTGACTTTGAAAACACACATGTACTAAGAACTTGCTGCATTCTCATGAAACGTTGAGAAACTCTAAAACGCTGTGTTACCTCTGAATCACACTTTAACTCTAGTTTCAGATGTAGTATAGATGTTTTCTATCCTTGTAAAGTGTTATCATTTGGCTCTTTCAAAGATAACCAACCTGCTTTGTAGGAAATGCTTTCTTTACTGTATTCTGACGTTGAGAAGCACTTTTCAATGGTTCTCTAGCAATTCTGGCTTACTTATAGTTACTTGTTCTGAGTTACTAGTTGTTTCTTCCAGTGTCCAGTAAAGGACTTTCTACACCAAATGGAAGAGTTCCCCTCAATTACAAGCACATGCTTAAAATCTTAGCTGACTTTGAAAACACACAGGTACTAACAACTTGCTGCATTCTTATGAAACGTTGAGAAACTCTAAAACGCTGTGTTACCTCTGAATCACACTTTAACTCTAGTTTCAGATGTAGTATAGATGTTTTCTATCCTTGTAAAGTGTTATCATTTGGCTCTTTCAAAGATAACCAACCTGCTTCGTACGAAATGCTTTCTTTACTGTATTCTGATGTTGAGAAGCACTTTTCAATGGTTCTCTAGCAATTCTGGCTAACTTATAGTTACTTGCTCCGAATTACTAGTAGTTTTTTCCAGTGTCCAGTAAAGGACTTTCTACACCAAATGGAAGAGTTCCCTTCAATTACAAGTAACTGCTTAAAATCTTAGCTGACTTTGAAAACATACATTTACTAAGAACTTTCTGCATTCTCATGAAACGTTGAGAAACTCTAAAACGCTGTGTTACCTCTGAATCACACTTTAACTCTAGTTTCAGATGTAGTATAGATGTTTTCTATCCTTGTTAAGTGTTATCATTTGGCTCTTTCAAAGATAACCAACCTGCTTTGTACGAAATGCTTTCTTTACTGTATTCTGATGTTGAGAAGCACTTTTCAATGGTTCTCCAGCAATTCTGGCTAACTTATAGTTACTTGCTCCGAATTACTAGTTGTTTCTTCCAGTGTCCAGTAAAGGACTTTCTACACCAAATGGAAGAGTTCCCTTCAATTACAAGCAACTGCTTAAAATCTTAGCTGACTTTGAAAACACACATGTACTAAGAACTTGCTGCATTCTCATGAAACGTTGAGAAACTCTAAAACGCTGTGTTACCTCTGAATCATACTTTAACTCTAGTTTCAGATGTAGTATAGATGTTTTCTATCCTTGTAAAGTGTAATCATTTGGCTCTTTCAAAGGTAACCAACCTGTTTTGTACGAAATGCTTTCTTTACTGTATTCTGATGTTGAGAAGCACTTTTCAATGGTTCTCTAGCAATTCTGGCTAACTTATAGGTACTTGCTCCGAATTACTAGTTGTTTCTTCCAGTGTCCAGTAAAGGACTTTCTACACCAAATGGAAGAGTTCCCTTCAATTACAAGCAACTGTTTAAAATCTTAGCTGACTTTGAAAACACACATGTACTAAGAACTTGCTGCATTCTCATGAAACGTTGAGAAACTCTAATACGCTGTGTTACCTCTGAATCACACTTTAACTCTAGTTTCAGATGTAGTATAGATGTTTTCTATCCTTGTAAAGTGTAATCATTTGGCTCTTTCAAAGATAACCAACCTGCTTTGTACGAAATGCTTTCTTTACTGTATTCTGATGTTGAGAAGCACTTTTCAATGGTTCTCTAGCAATTCTGGCTAACTTATAGTTACTTGCTCCGAATTACTAGTTGTTTCTTCCAGTGTCCAGTAAAGGACTTTCTACAGCAAATGGAAGAGTTCCCTTCAATTACAAGCAACTGCTTAAAATCTTAGCTGACTTTGTAAACACACATGTACTAAGAACTTGCTGCATTCTCATGAAACGTTGAGAAACTCTAAAACGCTGTGTTACCTCTGAATCACACTATAACTCTAGTTTCAGATGTAGTATAGATGTTTTCTATCCTTGTAAAGTGTTATCATTTGGCTCTTTCAAAGATAACCAACCTGCTTTGTAGGAAATGCTTTCTTTACTGTATTCTGACGTTGAGAAGTACTTTTCAATGGTTCTCTAGCAATTCTGGCTTACTTATAGTTACTTGTTCTGAGTTACTAGTTGTTTCTTCCAGTGTCCAGTAAAGGACTTTCTACACCAAATGGAAGAGTTCCCCTCAATTACAAGCACATGCTTAAAATCTTAGCTGACTTTGAAAACACACAGGTACTAACAACTTGCTGCATTCTTATGAAACGTTGAGAAACTCTAAAACGCTGTGTTACCTCTGAATCACACTTTAACTCTAGTTTCAGATGTAGTATAGATGTTTTCTATCCTTGTAAAGTGTTATCATTTGGCTCTTTCAAAGATAACCAACCTGCTTCGTACGAAATGCTTTCTTTACTGTATTCTGATGTTGAGAAGCACTTTTCAATGGTTCTCTAGCAATTCTGGCTAACTTATAGTTACTTGCTCCGAATTACTAGTTGTTTCTTCCAGTGTCCAGTAAAGGACTTTCTACACCAAATGGAAGAGTTCCCTTCAATTACAAGTAACTGCTTAAAATCTTAGCTGACTTTGAAAACATACATTTACTAAGAACTTTCTGCATTCTCATGAAACGTTGAGAAACTCTAAAACGCTGTGTTACCTCTGAATCACACTTTAACTCTAGTTTCAGATGTAGTATAGATGTTTTATATCCTTGTAAAGTGTTATCATTTGGCTCTTTCAAAGATAACCAACCTGCTTTGTACGAAATGCTTTCTTTACGGTATTCTGATGTTGACAAGCACTTTTCAATGGTTCTCTAGCAATTCTGGCTAACTTATAGTTACTTGCTCCGAATTACTAGTTGTTTCTTCCAGTGTCCAGTAAAGAACTTTCTACACCAAATGGAAGAGTTCCCTTCAATTACAAGCAACTGCTTAAAATCTTAGCTGACTTTGAAAACACACATGTACTAAGAACTTGCTGCATTCTCATGAAACGTTGAGAAACTCTAAAACGCTGTGTTACCTCTGAATCACACTTTAACTCTAGTTTCAGATGTAGTATAGATGTTTTCTATCCTTGTAAAGTGTTATCATTTGGCTCTTTCAAAGATAACCAACCTGCTTTGTACGAAATGCTTTCTTTACTGTATTCTGACGTTGAGAAGCACTTTTCAATGGTTCTCTAGCAATTCTGGCTTACTTATAGTTACTTGTTCTGAGTTACTAGTTGTTTCTTCCAGTGTCCAGTAAAGGACTTTCTACACCAAATGGAAGAGTTCCCCTCAATTACAAGCACCTGCTTAAAATCTTAGCTGACTTTGAAAACACAGAGGTACTAACAACTTGCTGCATTCTTATGAAACGTTGAGAAACTCTAAAACGCTGTGTTACCTCTGAATCACACTTTAACTCTAGTTTCAGATGTAGTATAGATGTTTTCTATCCTTGTAAAGTGTTATCATTTGGCTCTTTCAAAGATAACCAACCTGCTTTGTACGAAATGCTTTCTTTACTGTATTCTGATGTTGAGAAGCACTTTTCAATGGTTCTCTAGCAATTCTGGCTAACTTATAGTTACTTGCTCCGAATTACTAGTTGTTTCTTCCAGTGTCCAGTAAAGGACTTTCTACACCAAATGGAAGAGTTCCCTTCAATTACAAGTAACTGCTTAAAATCTTAGCTGACTTTGAAAACATACATTTACTAAGAACTTTCTGCATTCTCATGAAACGTTGAGAAACTCTAAAACGCTGTGTTACCTCTGAATCACACTTTAACTCTAGTTTCAGATGTAGTATAGATGTTTTATATCCTTGTAAAGTGTTATCATTTGGCTCTTTCAAAGATAACCAACCTGCTTTGTACGAAATGCTTTCTTTACGGTATTCTGATGTTGACAAGCACTTTTCAATGGTTCTCTAGCAATTCTGGCTAACTTATAGTTACTTGCTCCGAATTACTAGTTGTTTCTTCCAGTGTCCAGTAAAGGACTTTCTACACCAAATGGAAGAGTTCCCTTCAATTACAAGCAACTGCTTAAAATCTTAGCTGACTTTGAAAACACACATGTACTAAGAACTTGCTGCATTCTCATGAAACGTTGAGAAACTCTAAAACGCTGTGTTACCTCTGAATCACACTTTAACTCTAGTTTCAGATGTAGTATAGATGTTTTCTATCCTTCTAAAGTGTTATCATTTGGCTCTTTCAAAGATAACCAACCTGCTTTGTAGGAAATGCTTTCTTTACTGTATTCTGACGTTGAGAAGCACTTTTCAATGGTTCTCTAGCAATTCTGGCTTACTTATAGTTACTTGTTCTGAGTTACTAGTTGTTTCTTCCAGTGTCCAGTAAAGGACTTTCTACACCAAATGGAAGAGTTCCCCTCAATTACAAGCACCTGCTTAAAATCTTAGCTGACTTTGAAAACACACAGGTACTAACAACTTGCTGCATTCTTATGAAACGTTGAGAAACTCTAAAACGCTGTGTTACCTCTGAATCACACTTTAACTCTAGTTTCAGATGTAGTATAGATGTTTTCTATCCTTGTAAAGTGTTATCATTTGGCTCTTTCAAAGATAACCAACCTGCTTCGTACGAAATGCTTTCTTTACTGTATTCTGATGTTGAGAAGCACTTTTCAATGGTTCTCTAGCAATTCTGGCTAACTTATAGTTACTTGCTCCGAATTACTAGTAGTTTCTTCCAGTGTCCAGTAAAGGACTTTCTACACCAAATGGAAGAGTTCCCTTCAATTACAAGTAACTGCTTAAAATCTTAGCTGACTTTTAAAACATACATTTACTAAGAACTTTCTGCATTCTCATGAAACGTTGAGAAACTCTAAAACGCTGTGTTACCTCTGAATCACACTTTAACTCTAGTTTCAGATGTAGTATAGATGTTTTCTATCCTTGTTAAGTGTTATCATTTGGCTCTTTCAAAGATAACCAACCTGCTTTGTACGAAATGCTTTCTTTACTGTATTCTGATGTTGAGAAGCACTTTTCAATGGTTCTCTAGCAATTCTGGCTAACTTATAGTTACTTGCTCCGAATTACTAGTTGTTTCTTCCAGTGTCCAGTAAAGGACTTTCTACACCAAATGGAAGAGTTCCCTTCAATTACAAGCAACTGCTTAAAATCTTAGCTGACTTTGAAAACACACATGTACTAAGAACTTGCTGCATTCTCATGAAACGTTGAGAAACTCTAAAACGCTGTGTTACCTCTGAATCACACTTTAACTCTAGTTTCAGATGTAGTATAGATGTTTTCTATCCTTGTAAAGTGTAATCATTTGGCTCTTTCAAAGGTAACCAACCTGTTTTGTACGAAATGCTTTCTTTACTGTATTCTGATGTTGAGAAGCACTTTTCAATGGTTCTCTAGCAATTCTGGCTAACTTATAGGTACTTGCTCCGAATTACTAGTTGTTTCTTCCAGTGTCCAGTAAAGGACTTTCTACACCAAATGGAAGAGTTCCCTTCAATTACAAGCAACTGTTTAAAATCTTAGCTGACTTTGAAAACACACATGTACTAAGAACTTGCTGCATTCTCATGAAACGTTGAGAAACTCTAATACGCTGTGTTACCTCTGAATCACACTTTAACTCTAGTTTCAGATGTAGTATAGATGTTTTCTATCCTTGTAAAGTGTAATCATTTGGCTCTTTCAAAGATAACCAACCTGCTTTGTACGAAATGCTTTCTTTACTGTATTCTGATGTTGAGAAGCACTTTTCAATGGTTCTCTAGCAATTCTGGCTAACTTATAGTTACTTGCTCTGAATTACTAGTTGTTTCTTCCAGTGTCCAGTAAAGGACTTTCTACAGCAAATGGAAGAGTTCCCTTCAATTACAAGCAACTGCTTAAAATCTTAGCTGACTTTGAAAACACACATGTACTAAGAACTTGCTGCATTCTCATGAAACGTTGAGAAACTCTAAAACGCTGTGTTACCTCTGAATCACACTATAACTCTAGTTTCAGATGTAGTATAGATGTTTTCTATCCTTGTAAAGTGTTATCATTCGGCTCTTTCAAAGATAACCAACCTGCTTTGTACGAAATGCTTTCTTTACTGTATTCTGATGTTGAGAAGCACTTTTCAATGGTTCTCTAGCAATTCTGGCTAACTTATAGTTACTTGCTCCGAATTACTAGTTGTTTCTTCCAGTGTCCAGTAAAGGACTTTCTACACCAAATGGAAGAGTTCCCTTCAATTAGAAGTAACTGCTTAAAATCTTAGCTGACTTTGAAAACATACATTTACTAAGAACTTTCTGCATTCTCATGAAACGTTGAGAAACTCTAAAACGCTGTGTTACCTCTGAATCACACTTTAACTCTAGTTTCAGATGTAGTATAGATGTTTTATATCCTTGTAAAGTGTTATCATTTGGCTCTTTCAAAGATAACCAACCTGCTTTGTACGAAATGCTTTCTTTACGGTATTCTGATGTTGACAAGCACTTTTCAATGGTTCTCTAGCAATTCTGGCTAACTTATAGTTACTTGCTCCGAATTACTAGTTGTTTCTTCCAGTGTCCAGTAAAGAACTTTCTACACCAAATGGAAGAGTTCCCTTCAATTACAAGCAACTGCTTAAAATCTTAGCTGACTTTGAAAACACACATGTACTAAGAACTTGCTGCATTCTCATGAAACGTTGAGAAACTCTAAAACGCTGTGTTACCTCTGAATCACACTTTAACTCTAGTTTCAGATGTAGTATAGATGTTTTCTATCCTTGTAAAGTGTTATCATTTGGCTCTTTCAAAGATAACCAACCTGCTTTGTACGAAATGCTTTCTTTACTGTATTCTGACGTTGAGAAGCACTTTTCAATGGTTCTCTAGCAATTCTGGCTTACTTATAGTTACTTGTTCTGAGTTACTAGTTGTTTCTTCCAGTGTCCAGTAAAGGACTTTCTACACCAAATGGAAGAGTTCCCCTCAATTACAAGCACCTGCTTAAAATCTTAGCTGACTTTGAAAACACAGAGGTACTAACAACTTGCTGCATTCTTATGAAACGTTGAGAAACTCTAAAACGCTGTGTTACCTCTGAATCAGACTTTAACTCTAGTTTCAGATGTAGTATAGATGTTTTCTATCCTTGTAAAGTGTTATCATTCGGCTCTTTCAAAGATAACCAACCTGCTTTGTACGAAATGCTTTCTTTACTGTATTCTGATGTTGAGAAGCACTTTTCAATGGTTCTCTAGCAATTCTGGCTAACTTATAGTTACTTGCTCCGAATTACTAGTTGTTTCTTCCAGTGTCCAGTAAAGGACTTTCTACACCAAATGGAAGAGTTCCCTTCAATTACAAGCAACTGCTTAAAATCTTAGCTGACTTTGAAAACACACATGTACTAAGAACTTGCTGCATTCTCATGAAACGTTGAGAAACTCTAAAACGCTGTGTTACCTCTGAATCACACTTTAACTCTAGTTTCAGATGTAGTATAGATGTTTTCTATCCTTGTAAAGTGTTATCATTTGGCTCTTTCAAAGATAACCAACCTGCTTTGTAGGAAATGCTTTCTTTACTGTATTCTGACGTTGAGAAGCACTTTTCAATGGTTCTCTAGCAATTCTGGCTTACTTATAGTTACTTGTTCTGAGTTACTAGTTGTTTCTTCCAGTGTCCAGTAAAGGACTTTCTACACCAAATGGAAGAGTTCCCCTCAATTACAAGCACATGCTTAAAATCTTAGCTGACTTTGAAAACACACAGGTACTAACAACTTGCTGCATTCTTATGAAACGTTGAGAAACCCTAAAACGCTGTGTTACCTCTGAATCACACTTTAACTCTAGTTTCAGATGTAGTATAGATGTTTTCTATCCTTGTAAAGTGTTATCATTTGGCTCTTTCAAAGATAACCAACCTGCTTCGTACGAAATGCTTTCTTTACTGTATTCTGATGTTGAGAAGCACTTTTCAATGGTTCTCTAGCAATTCTGGCTAACTTATATTTACTTGCTCCGAATTACTAGTAGTTTCTTCCAGTGTCCAGTAAAGGACTTTCTACACCAAATGGAAGAGTTCCCTTCAATTACAAGTAACTGCTTAAAATCTTAGCTGACTTTGAAAACATACATTTACTAAGAACTTTCTGCATTCTCATGAAACGTTGAGAAACTCTAAAACGCTGTGTTATCTCTGAATCACACTTTAACTCTAGTTTCAGATGTATTATAGATGTTTTCTATCCTTGTAAAGTGTTATCATTTGGCTCTTTCAAAGATAACCAACCTGCTTTGTACGAAATGCTTTCTTTACTGTACTCTGATGCTGAGAAGCACTTTTCAATGGTTCTCTAGCAATTCTGGCTAACTTATAGTTACTTGCTCCGAATTACTAGTTGTTTCTTCCAGTGTCCAGTAAAGGACTTTCTACACCAAATGGAAGAGTTCCCTTCAATTACAAGCAACTGCTTAAAATCTTAGCTGACTTTGAAAACACACATGTACTAAGAACTTGCTGCATTCTCATGAAACGTTGAGAAACTCTAAAACGCTGTGTTACCTCTGAATCACACTTTAACTCTAGTTTCAGATGTAGTATAGATGTTTTCTATCCTTGTAAAGTGTAATCATTTGGCTCTTTCAAAGATAACCAACCTGCTTTGTACGAAATGCTTTCTTTACTGTATTCTGATGTTGAGAAGCACTTTTCAATGGTTCTCTAGCAATTCTGGCTAACTTATAGTTACTTGCTCCGAATTACTAGTTGTTTCTTCCAGTGTCCAGTAAAGGACTTTCTACACCAAATGGAAGAGTTTCCCTCAATGACAAGCACCTGCTTAAAATCTTAGCTGACTTTGAAAACACAGAGGTACTAACAACTTGCTGCATTCTTATGAAACGTTGAGAAACTCTAAAATGCTGTGTTACCTCTGAATCACACTTTAACTCTAGTTTCAGATGTACTATAGATGTTTTCTATCCTTGTAAAGTGTTATCATTTGGCTCTTTCAAAGATAACCAACCTGCTTCGTACGAAATGCTTTCTTTACTGTATTCTGATGTTGAGAAGCACTTTTCAATGGTTCTCTAGCAATTCTGGCTAACTTATAGTTACTTGCTCCGAATTACTAGTTGTTTCTTCCAGTGTCCAGTAAAGGACTTTCTACACCAAATGGAAGAGTTCCCTTCAATTACAAGCAACTGCTTAAAATCTTAGCTGACTTTGAAAACACACATGTACTATCAACTTGCTGCATTCTCATGAAACGTTGAGAAACTCTAAAACGCTGTGTTACCTCTGAATCACACTTTAACTCTAGTTTCAGATGTAGTATAGATGTTTTCTATCCTTGTAAAGTGTTATCATTTGGCTCTTTCAAAGATAACCAACCTGCTTTGTAGGAAATGCTTTCTTTACTGTATTCTGACGTTGAGAAGCACTTTTCAATGGTTCTCTAGCAATTCTGGCTTACTTATAGTTACTTGCTCTGAGTTACTAGATGTTTCTTCCAGTGTCCATTAAAGGACTTTCTACAGCAAATGGAAGAGTTCCCCTCAATTACAAGCACCTGCTTAAAATCTTAGCTTACTTTGAAAACATACATTTACTAAGAACTTTCTGCATTCTCATGAAACGTTGAGAAACTCTAAAACGCTGTGTTACCTCTGAATCACACTTTAACTCTAGTTTCAGATGTAGTATAGATGTTTTCTATCCTTGTAAAGTGTTATCATTTGGCTCTTTCAAAGATAACCAACCTGCTTTGTACGAAATGCTTTCTTTACTGTATTCTGATGTTGAGAAGCACTTTTCAATGGTTCTCTAGCAATTCTGGCTAACTTATAGTTACTTGCTCCGAATTACTAGTTGTTTCTTCCAGTGTCCAGTAAAGGACTTTCTACACCAAATGGAAGAGTTCCCTTCAATTACAAGTAACTGCTTAAAATCTTAGCTGACTTTGAAAACATACATTTACTAAGAACTTTCTGCATTCTCATGAAACGTTGAGAAACTCTAAAACGCTGTGTTACCTCTGAATCACACTTTAACTCTAGTTTCAGATGTAGTATAGATGTTTTGTATCCTTGTAAAGTGTTATCATTTGGCTCTTTCAAAGATAACCAACCTGCTTTGTACGAAATGCTTTCTTTACTGTATTCTGATGTTGAGAAGCACTTTTCAATGGTTCTCTAGCAATTCTGGCTAACTTATAGTTACTTGCTCCGAATTACTAGTTGTTTCTTCCAGTGTCCAGTAAAGGACTTTCTACACCAAATGGAAGAGTTCCCTTCAATTACAAGCAACTGCTTAAAATCTTAGCTGACTTTGAAAACACACATGTACTATCAACTTGCTGCATTCTCATGAAACGTTGAGAAACTCTAAAACGCTGTGTTACCTCTCAATCACACTTTAACTCTAGTTTCAGATGTAGTATAGATGTTTTCTATCCTTGTAAAGTGTTATCATTCGGCTCTTTCAAAGATAACCAACCTGCTTTGTACGAAATGCTTTCTTTACTGTATTCTGATATTGAGAAGCACTTTTCAATGGTTCTCTAGCAATTCTGGCTAACTTATAGTTACTTGCTCCGAATTACTAGTTGTTTCTTCCAGTGTCCAGTAAAGGACTTTCTACACCAAATGGAAGAGTTCCCTTCAATTACAAGTAACTGCTTAAAATCTTAGCTGACTTTGAAAACATACATTTACTAAGAACTTTCTGCATTCTCATGAAACGTTGAGAAACTCTAAAACGCTGTGTTACCTCTGAATCATACTTTAACTCTAGTTTCAGATGTAGTATAGATGTTTTGTATCCTTGTAAAGTGTTATCATTTGGCTCTTTCAAAGATAACCAACCTGCTTTGTACGAAATGCTTTCTTTACTGTATTCTGATGTTGAGAAGCACTTTTCAATGGTTCTCTAGCAATTCTGGCTAACTTATAGTTACTTGCTCCGAATTACTAGTTGTTTCTTCCAGTGTCCAGTAAAGGACTTTCTACACCAAATGGAAGAGTTCCCTTCAATTACAAGCAACTGCTTAAAATCTTAGCTGACTTTGAAAACACACATGTAATATCAACTTGCTGCATTCTCATGAAACGTTGAGAAACTCTAAAACGCTGTGTTACCTCTGAATCACACTTTAACTCAAGTTTCAGATGTAGTATAGATGTTTTCTATCCTTGTAAAGTGTTATCATTTGGCTCTTTCAAAGATAACCAACCTGCTTTGTAGGAAATGCTTTCTTTACTGTATTCTGACGTTGAGAAGCACTTTTCAATGGTTCTCTAGCAATTCTGGCTTACTTATAGTTACTTGCTCTGAGTTACTAGTTGTTTCTTCCAGTGTCCTGTAAAGGACTTTCTACACCAAATGGAAGAGTTCCCCTCAATTACAAGCACCTGCTTAAAATCTTAGCTGACTTTGAAAACATACATTTACTAAGAACTTTCTGCATTCTCATGAAACGTTGAGAAACTCTAAAACGCTGTGTTACCTCTGAATCACACTTTAACTCTAGTTTCAGATGTAGTATAGATGTTTTCTATCCTTGTAAAGTGTTATCATTTGGCTCTTTCAAAGATAACCAACCTGCTTTGTACGAAATGCTTTCTTTACTGTATTCTGATGTTGAGAAGCACTTTTCAATGGTTCTCTAGCAATTCTGGCTAACTTATAGTTACTTGCTCCGAATTACTAGTTGTTTCTTCCAGTGTCCAGTAAAGGACTTTCTACACCAAATGGAAGAGTTCCCTTCAATTACAAGTAACTGCTTAAAATCTTAGCTGACTTTGAAAACATACATTTACTAAGAACTTTCTGCATTCTCATGAAACGTTGAGAAACTCTAAAACGCTGTGTTACCTCTGAATCACACTTTAACTCTAGTTTCAGATGTAGTATAGATGTTTTCTATCCTTGTAAAGTGTTATCATTTGGCTCTTTCAAAGATAACCAACCTGCTTTGTACGAAATGCTTTCTTTACTGTATTCTGATGTTGAGAAGCACTTTTCAATGGTTCTCTAGCAATTCTGGCTAACTTATAGTTACTTGCTCCGAATTACTAGTTGTTTCTTCCAGTGTCCAGTAAAGGACTTTCTACACCAAATGGAAGAGTTCCCTTCAATTACAAGCAACTGCTTAAAATCTTAGCTGACTTTGAAAACACACATGTACTAAGAACTTGCTGCATTCTCATGAAACGTTGAGAAACTCTAAAATGCTGTGTTACCTCTCAATCACACTTTAACTCTAGTTTCAGATGTAGTATAGATGTTTTCTATCCTTGTAAAGTGTTATCATTCGGCTCTTTCAAAGATAACCAACCTGCTTTGTACGAAATGCTTTCTTTACTGTATTCTGATATTGAGAAGCACTTTTCAATGGTTCTCTAGCAATTCTGGCTAACTTATAGTTACTTGCTCCGAATTACTAGTTGTTTCTTCCAGTGTCCAGTAAAGGACTTTCTACACCAAATGGAAGAGTTCCCTTCAATTACAAGTAACTGCTTAAAATCTTAGCTGACTTTGAAAACATACATTTACTAAGAACTTTCTGCATTCTCATGAAACGTTGAGAAACTCTAAAACGCTGTGTTACCTCTGAATCACACTTTAACTCTAGTTTCAGATGTAGTATAGATGTTTTCTATCCTTGTAAAGTGTTATCATTTGGCTCTTTCAAAGATAACCAACCTGCTTTGTACGAAATGCTTTCTTTACTGTATTCTGATGTTGAGAAGCACTTTTCAATGGTTCTCTAGCAATTCTGGCTAACTTATAGTTACTTGCTCCGAATTACTAGTTGTTTCTTCCAGTGTCCAGTAAAGGACTTTCTACACCAAATGGAAGAGTTCCCTTCAATTACAAGCAACTGCTTAAAATCTTAGCTGACTTTGAAAACACACATGTACTATCAACTTGCTGCATTCTCATGAAACGTTGAGAAACTCTAAAACGCTGTGTTACCTCTGAATCACACTTTAACTCAAGTTTCAGATGTAGTATAGATGTTTTCTATCCTTGTAAAGTGTTATCATTTGGCTCTTTCAAAGATAACCAACCTGTTTTGTAGGAAATGCTTTCTTTACTGTATTCTGACGTTGAGAAGCACTTTTCAATGGTTCTCTAGCAATTCTGGCTTACTTATAGTTACTTGCTCTGAGTTACTAGTTGTTTCTTCCAGTGTCCATTAAAGGACTTTCTACAGCAAATGGAAGAGTTCCCCTCAATTACAAGCACCTGCATAAAATCTTAGCTGACTTTGAAAACATACATTTACTAAGAACTTTCTGCATTCTCATGAAACGTTGAGAAACTCTAAAACGCTGTGTTACCTCTGAATCACACTTTAACTCAAGTTTCAGATGTAGTATAGATGTTTTCTATCCTTGTAAAGTGTTATCATTTGGCTCTTTCAAAGATAACCAACCTGCTTTGTACGAAATGCTTTCTTTACTGTATTCTGATGTTGAGAAGCACTTTTCAATGGTTCTCTAGCAATTCTGGCTAACTTATAGTTACTTGCTCCGAATTACTAGTTGTTTCTTCCAGTGTCCAGTAAAGGACTTTCTACACCAAATGGAAGAGTTCCCTTCAATTACAAGTAACTGCTTAAAATCTTAGCTGACTTTGAAAACATACATTTACTAAGAACTTTCTGCATTCTCATGAAACGTTGAGAAACTCTAAAACGCTGTGTTACCTCTGAATCACACTTTAACTCTAGTTTCAGATGTAGTATAGATGTTTTGTATCCTTGTAAAGTGTTATCATTTGGCTCTTTCAAAGATAACCAACCTGCTTTGTACGAAATGCTTTCTTTACTGTATTCTGATGTTGAGAAGCACTTTTCAATGGTTCTCTAGCAATTCTGGCTAACTTATAGTTACTTGCTCCGAATTACTAGTTGTTTCTTCCAGTGTCCAGTAAAGGACTTTCTACACCAAATGGAAGAGTTCCCTTCAATTACAAGCAACTGCTTAAAATCTTAGCTGACTTTGAAAACACACATGTACTATCAACTTGCTGCATTCTCATGAAACGTTGAGAAACTCTAAAACGCTGTGTTACCTCTGAATCACACTTTAACTCAAGTTTCAGATGTAGTATAGATGTTTTCTATCCTTGTAAAGTGTTATCATTTGGCTCTTTCAAAGATAACCAACCTGCTTTGTAGGAAATGCTTTCTTTACTGTATTCTGACGTTGAGAAGCACTTTTCAATGGTTCTCTAGCAATTCTGGCTTACTTATAGTTACTTGCTCTGAGTTACTAGTTGTTTCTTCCAGTGTCCATTAAAGGACTTTCTACAGCAAATGGAAGAGTTCCCCTCAATTACAAGCACCTGCATAAAATCTTAGCTGACTTTGAAAACATACATTTACTAAGAACTTTCTGCATTCTCATGAAACGTTGAGAAACTCTAAAACGCTGTGTTACCTCTGAATCACACTTTAACTCAAGTTTCAGATGTAGTATAGATGTTTTCTATCCTTGTAAAGTGTTATCATTTGGCTCTTTCAAAGATAACCAACCTGCTTTGTACGAAATGCTTTCTTTACTGTATTCTGATGTTGAGAAGCACTTTTCAATGGTTCTCTAGCAATTCTGGCTAACTTATAGTTACTTGCTCCGAATTACTAGTTGTTTCTTCCAGTGTCCAGTAAAGGACTTTCTACACCAAATGGAAGAGTTCCCTTCAATTACAAGTAACTGCTTAAAATCTTAGCTGACTTTGAAAACATACATTTACTAAGAACTTTCTGCATTCTCATGAAACGTTGAGAAACTCTAAAACGCTGTGTTACCTCTGAATCACACTTTAACTCTAGTTTCAGATGTAGTATAGATGTTTTCTATCCTTGTAAAGTGTTATCATTTGGCTCTTTCAAAGATAACCAACCTGCTTTGTACGAAATGCTTTCTTTACTGTATTCTGATGTTGAGAAGCACTTTTCAATGGTTCTCTAGCAATTCTGGCTAACTTATAGTTACTTGCTCCGAATTACTAGTTGTTTCTTCCAGTGTCCAGTAAAGGACTTTCTACACCAAATGGAAGAGTTCCCTTCAATTACAAGCAACTGCTTAAAATCTTAGCTGACTTTGAAAACACACATGTACTATCAACTTGCTGCATTCTCATGAAACGTTGAGAAACTCTAAAACGCTGTGTTACCTCTGAGTCACACTTTAACTGAAGTTTCAGATGTAGTATAGATGTTTTCTATCCTTGTAAAGTGTTATCATTTGGCTCTTTCAAAGATAACCAACCTGCTTTGTAGGAAATGCTTTCTTTACTGTATTCTGACGTTGAGAAGCACTTTTCAATGGTTCTCTAGCAATTCTGGCTTACTTATAGTTACTTGCTCTGAGTTACTAGTTGTTTCTTCCAGTGTCCATTAAAGGACTTTCTACAGCAAATGGAAGAGTTCCCCTCAATTACAAGCACCTGCATAAAATCTTAGCTGACTTTGAAAACATACATTTACTAAGAACTTTCTGCATTCTCATGAAACGTTGAGAAACTCTAAAACGCTGTGTTACCTCTGAATCACACTTTAACTCAAGTTTCAGATGTAGTATAGATGTTTTCTATCCTTGTAAAGTGTTATCATTTGGCTCTTTCAAAGATAACCAACCTGCTTTGTACGAAATGCTTTCTTTACTGTATTCTGATGTTGAGAAGCACTTTTCAATGGTTCTCTAGCAATTCTGGCTAACTTATAGTTACTTGCTCCGAATTACTAGTTGTTTCTTCCAGTGTCCAGTAAAGGACTTTCTACACCAAATGGAAGAGTTCCCTTCAATTACAAGTAACTGCTTAAAATCTTAGCTGACTTTGAAAACATACATTTACTAAGAACTTTCTGCATTCTCATGAAACGTTGAGAAACTCTAAAACGCTGTGTTACCTCTGAATCACACTTTAACTCTAGTTTCAGATGTAGTATAGATGTTTTCTATCCTTGTAATGTGTTATCATTTGGCTCTTTCAAAGATAACCAACCTGCTTTGTACAAAATGCTTTCTTTACTGTATTCTGATGTTGAGAAGCACTTTTCAATGGTTCTCTAGCAATTCTGGCTAACTTATAGTTACTTGCTCCGAATTACTAGTTGTTTCTTCCAGTGTCCAGTAAAGGACTTTCTACACCAAATGGAAGAGTTCCCTTCAATTACAAGCAACTGCTTAAAATCTTAGCTGACTTTGAAAACACACATGTACTAAGAACTTGCTGCATTCTCATGAAACGTTGAGAAACTCTAAAACGCTGTGTTACCTCTCAATCACACTTTAACTCTAGTTTCAGATGTAGTATAGATGTTTTCTATCCTTGTAAAGTGTTATCATTCGGCTCTTTCAAAGATAACCAACCTGCTTTGTACGAAATGCTTTCTTTACTGTATTCTGATATTGAGAAGCACTTTTCAATGGTTCTCTAGCAATTCTGGCTAACTTATAGTTACTTGCTCCGAATTACTAGTTGTTTCTTCCAGTGTCCAGTAAAGGACTTTCTACACCAAATGGAAGAGTTCCCTTCAATTACAAGTAACTGCTTAAAATCTTAGCTGACTTTGAAAACATACATTTACTAAGAACTTTCTGCATTCTCATGAAACGTTGAGAAACTCTAAAACGCTGTGTTACCTCTGAATCACACTTTAACTCTAGTTTCAGATGTAGTATAGATGTTTTCTATCCTTGTAAAGTGTTATCATTCGGCTCTTTCAAAGATAACCAACCTGCTTTGTACGAAATGCTTTCTTTACTGTATTCTGATGTTGAGAAGCACTTTTCAATGGTTCTCTAGCAATTCTGGCTAACTTATAGTTACTTGCTCCGAATTACTAGTTGTTTCTTCCAGTGTCCAGTAAAGGACTTTCTACACCAAATGGAAGAGTTCCCTTCAATTACAAGTAACTGCTTAAAATCTTAGCTGACTTTGAAAACATACATTTACTAAGAACTTTCTGCATTCTCATGAAACGTTGAGAAACTCTAAAACGCTGTGTTACCTCTGAATCACACTTTAACTCTAGTTTCAGATGTAGTATAGATGTTTTCTATCCTTGTAAAGTGTAATCATTTGGCTCTTTCAAAGATAACCAACCTGCTTTGTACGAAATGCTTTCTTTACTGTATTCTGATGTTGAGAAGCACTTTTCAATGGTTCTCTAGCAATTCTGGCTAACTAAAATTACTTGCTCCGAATTACTAGTTGTTTCTTCCAGTGTCCAGTAAAGGACTTTCTACACCAAATGGAAGAGTTCCCCTCAATTACAAGCACCTGCTTAAAATCTTAGCTGACTTTGAAAACACACAGGTACTAACAACTTGCTGCATTCTCATGAAACGTTGAGAACCTCTAAAATGCTGTGTTACCTCTGAATCACACTTTAACTCTAGTTTCAGATGTAGTATAGATGTTTTCTATCCTTGTAAAGTGTTATGATTTGGCTCTTTCAAAGATAACCTGCTTTGTACGAAATGCTTTCTTTTCTGTATTCTGACGTTGAGAAGCACTTTTCAATGGTTCTCTAGCAATTCTGGCTTACTTATAGTTACTTGCTCTGAGTTACTAGTTGTTTCTTCCAATGTCCATTAAAGGACTTTCTACACCAAATGGAAGAGTTCCCCTCAATTACAAGCACCTGCTTAAAATCTTAGCTGACTTTGAAAACACAGAGGTACTAACAACTTGCTGCATTCTTATTAAACGTTGAGAAACTCTAAAACGCTGTGTTACCTCTGAATCACACTTTAACTCTAGTTTCAGATGTAGTATAGATGTTTTCTATCCTTGTAAAGTGTTATCATTTGGCTCTTTCAAAGATAACCAACCTGCTTTGTACGAAATGCTTTCTTTACTGTATTCTGATGTTGAGAAGCACTTTTCAATGGTTCTCTAGCAATTCTGGCTAACTTATAGTTACTTGCTCCGAATTACTAGTTGTTTCTTCCAGTGTCCAGTAAAGGACTTTCTACACCAAATGGAAGAGTGCCCTTCAATTACAAGTAACTGCTTAAAATCTTAGCTGACTTTGAAAACATACATTTACTAAGAACTTTCTGCATTCTCATGAAACGTTGAGAAACTCTAAAACGCTGTGTTACCTCTGAATCACACTTTAACTCTAGTTTCAGATGTAGTATAGATGTTTTCTATCCTTGTAAAGTGTTATCATTTGGCTCTTTCAAAGATAACCAACCTGCTTTGTACGAAATGCTTTCTTTACTGTATTCTGATGTTGAGAAGCACTTTTCAATGGTTCTCTAGCAATTCTGGCTAACTTATAGTTACTTGCTCCGAATTACTAGTTGTTTCTTCCAGTGTCCAGTAAAGGACTTTCTACACCAAATGGAAGAGTTCCCTTCAATTACAAGCAACTGCTTAAAATCTTAGCTGACTTTGAAAACACACATGTACTAAGAACTTGCTGCATTCTCATGAAACGTTGAGAAACTCTAAAACGCTGTGTTACCTCTCAATCACACTTTAACTCTAGTTTCAGATGTAGTATAGATGTTTTCTATCCTTGTAAAGTGTTATCATTCGGCTCTTTCAAAGATAACCAACCTGCTTTGTACGAAATGCTTTCTTTACTGTATTCTGATATTGAGAAGCACTTTTCAATGGTTCTCTAGCAATTCTGGCTAACTTATAGTTACTTGCTCCGAATTACTAGTTGTTTCTTCCAGTGTCCAGTAAAGGACTTTCTACACCAAATGGAAGAGTTCCCTTCAATTACAAGTAACTGCTTAAAATCTTAGCTGACTTTGAAAACATACATTTACTAAGAACTTTCTGCATTCTCATGAAACGTTGAGAAACTCTAAAACGCTGTGTTACCTCTGAATCACACTTTAACTCTAGTTTCAGATGTAGTATAGATGTTTTCTATCCTTGTAAAGTGTTATCATTTGGCTCTTTCAAAGATAACCAACCTGCTTTGTACGAAATGCTTTCTTTACTGTATTCTGATGTTGAGAAGCACTTTTCAATGGTTCTCTAGCAATTCTGGCTAACTTATAGTTACTTGCTCCGAATTACTAGTTGTTTCTTCCAGTGTCCAGTAAAGGACTTTCTACACCAAATGGAAGAGTTCCCTTCAATTACAAGCAACTGCTTAAAATCTTAGCTGACTTTGAAAACACACATGTACTAAGAACTTGCTGCATTCTCATGAAACGTTGAGAAACTCTAAAACGCTGTGTTACCTCTGAATCACACTTTAACTCTAGTTTCAGATGTAGTATAGATGTTTTCTATCCTTGTAAAGTGTAATCATTTGGCTCTTTCAAAGGTAACCAACCTGCTTTGTACGAAATGCTTTCTTTACTGTATTCTGATGTTGAGAAGCACTTTTCAATGGTTCTCTAGCAATTCTGGCGAACTTATAGTTACTTGCTCCGAATTACTAGTTGTTTCTTCCAGTGTCCTGTAAAGGACTTTCTACACCAAATGGAAGAGTTCCCCTCAATTACAAGCACCTGCTTAAAATCTTAGCTGACTTTGAAAACACAGAGGTACTAACAACTTGCTGCATTCTTATGAAACGTTGAGAAACTCTAAAACGCTGTGTTACCTCTGAATCACACTTTAACTCTAGTTTCAGATGTAGTATAGATGTTTTGTATCTTTGTAAAGTGTTATCATTTGGCTCTTTCAAAGATAACCAACCTGCTTTGTACGAAATGCTTTCTTTACTGTATTCTGATGTTGAGAAGCACTTTTCAATGGTTCTCTAGTAATTCTGGCTAACTTATAGTTACTTGCTCCGAATTACTAGTTGTTTCTTCCAGTGTCTAGTAAAGGACTTTCTACACCAAATGGAAGAGTGCCCTTCAATTACAAGCAACTGCTTAAAATCTTAGCTGACTTTGAAAACACACATGTACTATCAACTTGCTGCATTCTCATGAAACGTTGAGAAACTCTAAAACGCTGTGTTACCTCTGAATCACACTTTAACTCAAGTTTCAGATGTAGTATAGATGTTTTCTATCCTTGTAAAGTGTTATCATTTGGCTCTTTCAAAGATAACCAACCTGCTTTGTACGAAATGCTTTCTTTACTGTATTCTGATGTTGAGAAGCACTTTTCAATGGTTCTCTAGCAATTCTGGCTAACTTATAGTTACTTGCTCCGAATTACTAGTTGTTTCTTCCAGTGTCCAGTAAAGGACTTTCTACACCAAATGGAAGAGTTCCCTTCAATTACAAGCAACTGCTTAAAATCTTAGCTGACTTTGAAAACACACATGTACTAAGAACTTGCTGCATTCTCATGAAACGTTGAGAAACTCTAAAACGCTGTGTTACCTCTCAATCACACTTTAACTCTAGTTTCAGATGTAGTATAGATGTTTTCTATCCTTGTAAATTGTTATCATTCGGCTCTATCAAAGATAACCAACCTGCTTTGTACGAAATGCTTTCTTTACTGTATTCTGATATTGAGAAGCACTTTTCAATGGTTCTCTAGCAATTCTGGCTAACTTATAGTTACTTGCTCCGAATTACTAGTTGTTTCTTCCAGTGTCCAGTAAAGGACTTTCTACACCAAATGGAAGAGTTCCCTTCAATTACAAGTAACTGCTTAAAATCTTAGCTCACTTTGAAAACATACATTTACTAAGAACTTTCTGCATTCTCATGAAACGTTGAGAAACTCTAAAACGCTGTGTTACCTCTGAATCACACTTTAACTCTAGTTTCAGATGTAGTATAGATGTTTTCTATCCTTGTAAAGTGTTATCATTTGGCTCTTTCAAAGATAACCAACCTGCTTTGTACGAAATGCTTTCTTTACTGTATTCTGATGTTGAGAAGCACTTTTCAATGGTTCTCTAGCAATTCTGGCTAACTTATAGTTACTTGCTCCGAATTACTAGTTGTTTCTTCCAGTGTCCAGTAAAGGACTTTCTACACCAAATGGAAGAGTTCCCTTCAATTACAAGCAACTGCTTAAAATCTTAGCTGACTTTGAAAACACACATATACTAAGAACTTGCTGCATTCTCATGAAACATTGAGAAACTCTAAAACGCTGTGTTACCTCTGAATCACACTTTAACTCTAGTTTCAGATGTAGTATAGATGTTTTCTATCCTTGTAAAGTGTAATCATTTGGCTCTTTCAAAGATAACCAACCTGCTTTGTACGAAATGCTTTCTTTACTGTATTCTGATGTTGAGAAGCACTTTTCAATGGTTCTCTAGCAATTCTGGCTAACTTATAGTTACTTGCTCCGAATTACTAGTTGTTTCTTCCAGTGTCCTGTAAAGGACTTTCTACACCAGATGGAAGAGTTCCCCTCAATTACAAGCACCTGCTTAAAATCTTAGCTGACTTTGAAAACACAGGTACTAACAACTTGCTGCATTCTTATGAAACGTTGAGAAACTCTAAAACGCTGTGTTACCTCTGAATCACACTTTAACTCTAGTTTCAGATGTAGTATAGATGTTTTGTATCCTTGTAAAGTGTTATCATTTGGCTCTTTCAAAGATAACCAACCTGTTTTGTACGAAATGCTTTCTTTACTGTATTCTGATGATGAGAAGCACTTTTCAATGGTTCTCTAGCAATTCTGGCTAACTTATAGTTACTTGCTCCGAATTACTAGTTGTTTCTTCCAGTGTCTAGTAAAGGACTTTCTACACCAAATGGAAGAGTGCCCTTCAATTACAAGCAACTGCTTAAAATCTTAGCTGACTTTGAGAACACACATGTAATATCAACTTGCTGCATTCTCATGAAACGTTGAGAAACTCTAAAACGCTGTGTTACCTCTGAATCACACTTTAACTCAAGTTTCAGATGTAGTATAGATGTTTTCTATCCTTGTAAAGTGTTATCATTTGGCTCTTTCAAAGATAACCAACCTGTTTTGTAGGAAATGCTTTCTTTACTGTATTCTGATGTTGAGAAGCACTTTTCAATGGTTCTCTAGCAATTCTGGCTAACTTATAGTTACTTGCTCCGAATTACTAGTTGTTTCTTCCAGTGTCCAGTAAAGGACTTTCTACACCAAATGGAAGAGTTCCCTTCAATTACAAGCAACTGCTTAAAATCTTAGCTGACTTTGAAAACACACATGTACTAAGAACTTGCTGCATTCTCATGAAACGTTGAGAAACTCTAAAACGCTGTGTTACCTCTCAATCACACTTTAACTCTAGTTTCAGATGTAGTATAGATGTTTTCTATCCTTGTAAATTGTTATCATTCGGCTCTATCAAAGATAACCAACCTGCTTTGTACGAAATGCTTTCTTTACTGTATTCTGATATTGAGAAGCACTTTTCAATGGTTCTCTAGCAATTCTGGCTAACTTATAGTTACTTGCTCCGAATTACTAGTTGTTTCTTCCAGTGTCCAGTAAAGGACTTTCTACACCAAATGGAAGAGTTCCCTTCAATTACAAGTAACTGCTTAAAATCTTAGCTCACTTTGAAAACATACATTTACTAAGAACTTTCTGCATTCTCATGAAACGTTGAGAAACTCTAAAACGCTGTGTTACCTCTGAATCACACTTTAACTCTAGTTTCAGATGTAGTATAGATGTTTTCTATCCTTGTAAAGTGTTATCATTTGGCTCTTTCAAAGATAACCAACCTGCTTTGTACGAAATGCTTTCTTTACTGTATTCTGATGTTGAGAAGCACTTTTCAATGGTTCTCTAGCAATTCTGGCTAACTTATAGTTACTTGCTCCGAATTACTAGTTGTTTCTTCCAGTGTCCAGTAAAGGACTTTCTACACCAAATGGAAGAGTTCCCTTCAATTACAAGCAACTGCTTAAAATCTTAGCTGACTTTGAAAACACACATATACTAAGAACTTGCTGCATTCTCATGAAACATTGAGAAACTCTAAAACGCTGTGTTACCTCTGAATCACACTTTAACTCTAGTTTCAGATGTAGTATAGATGTTTTCTATCCTTGTAAAGTGTAATCATTTGGCTCTTTCAAAGATAACCAACCTGCTTTGTACGAAATGCTTTCTTTACTGTATTCTGATGTTGAGAAGCACTTTTCAATGGTTCTCTAGCAATTCTGGCTAACTTATAGTTACTTGCTCCGAATTACTAGTTGTTTCTTCCAGTGTCCTGTAAAGGACTTTCTACACCAGATGGAAGAGTTCCCCTCAATTACAAGCACCTGCTTAAAATCTTAGCTGACTTTGAAAACACAGGTACTAACAACTTGCTGCATTCTTATGAAACGTTGAGAAACTCTAAAACGCTGTGTTACCTCTGAATCACACTTTAACTCTAGTTTCAGATGTAGTATAGATGTTTTGTATCCTTGTAAAGTGTTATCATTTGGCTCTTTCAAAGATAACCAACCTGCTTTGTACGAAATGCTTTCTTTACTGTATTCTGATGATGAGAAGCACTTTTCAATGGTTCTCTAGCAATTCTGGCTAACTTATAGTTACTTGCTCCGAATTACTAGTTGTTTCTTCCAGTGTCCTGTAAAGGACTTTCTACACCAAATGGAAGAGTGCCCTTCAATTACAAGCAACTGCTTAAAATCTTAGCTGACTTTGAAAACACACATGTACTATCAACTTGCTGCATTCTCATGAAACGTTGAGAACCTCTAAAATGCTGTGTTACCTCTGAATCACACTTTAACTCTAGTTTCAGATGTAGTATAGATGTTTTCTATCCTTGTAAAGTGTTATGATTTGGCTCTTTCAAAGATAACCTGCTTTGTACGAAATGCTTTCTTTTCTGTATTCTGACGTTGAGAAGCACTTTTCAATGGTTCTCTAGCAATTCTGGCTTACTTATAGTTACTTGCTCTGAGTTACTAGTTGTTTCTTCCAATGTCCATTAAAGGACTTTCTACACCAAATGGAAGAGTTCCCCTCAATTACAAGCACCTGCTTAAAATCTTAGCTGACTTTGAAAACACAGAGGTACTAACAACTTGCTGCATTCTTATTAAACGTTGAGAAACTCTAAAACGCTGTGTTACCTCTGAATCACACTTTAACTCTAGTTTCAGATGTAGTATAGATGTTTTCTATCCTTGTAAAGTGTTATCATTTGGCTCTTTCAAAGATAACCAACCTGCTTTGTACGAAATGCTTTCTTTACTGTATTCTGATGTTGAGAAGCACTTTTCAATGGTTCTCTAGCAATTCTGGCTAACTTATAGTTACTTGCTCCGAATTACTAGTTGTTTCTTCCAGTGTCCAGTAAAGGACTTTCTACACCAAATGGAAGAGTTCCCTTCAATTACAAGCAACTGCTTAAAATCTTAGCTGACTTTGAAAACACACATGTACTAAGAACTTGCTGCATTCTCATGAAACGTTGAGAAACTCTAAAACGCTGTGTTACCTCTGAATCACACTTTAACTCTAGTTTCAGATGTAGTATAGATGTTTTCTATCCTTGTAAAGTGTTATCATTCGGCTCTTTCAAAGATAACCAACCTGCTTTGTACGAAATGCTTTCTTTACTGTATTCTGATATTGAGAAGCACTTTTCAATGGTTCTCTAGCAATTCTGGCTAACTTATAGTTACTTGCTCCGAATTACTAGTTGTTTCTTCCAGTGTCCAGTAAAGGACTTTCTACACCAAATGGAAGAGTTCCCTTCAATTACAAGTAACTGCTTAAAATCTTAGCTGACTTTGAAAACATACATTTACTAAGAACTTTCTGCATTCTCATGAAACGTTGAGAAACTCTAAAACGCTGTGTTACCTCTGAATCACACTTTAACTCTAGTTTCAGATGTAGTATAGATGTTTTCTATCCTTGTAAAGTGTTATCATTTGGCTCTTTCAAAGATAACCAACCTGCTTTGTACGAAATGCTTTCTTTACTGTATTCTGATGTTGAGAAGCACTTTTCAATGGTTCTCTAGCAATTCTGGCTAACTTATAGTTACTTGCTCCGAATTACTAGTTGTTTCTTCCAGTGTCCAGTAAAGGACTTTCTACACCAAATGGAAGAGTTCCCTTCAATTACAAGCAACTGCTTAAAATCTTAGCTGACTTTGAAAACACACATGTACTAAGAACTTGCTGCATTCTCATGAAACGTTGAGAAACTCTAAAACGCTGTGTTACCTCTGAATCACACTTTAACTCTAGTTTCAGATGTAGTATAGATGTTTTCTATCCTTGTAAAGTGTAATCATTTGGCTCTTTCAAAGGTAACCAACCTGCTTTGTACGAAAGGCTTTCTTTACTGTATTCTGATGTTGAGAAGCACTTTTCAATGGTTCTCTAGCAATTCTGGCGAACTTATAGTTACTTGCTCCGAATTACTAGTTGTTTCTTCCAGTGTCCTGTAAAGGACTTTCTACACCAAATGGAAGAGTTCCCCTCAATTACAAGCACCTGCTTAAAATCTTAGCTGACTTTGAAAACACAGAGGTACTAACAACTTGCTGCATTCTTATGAAACGTTGAGAAACTCTAAAACGCTGTGTTACCTCTGAATCACACTTTAACTCTAGTTTCAGATGTAGTATAGATGTTTTGTATCCTTGTAAAGTGTTATCATTTGGCTCTTTCAAAGATAACCAACCTGCTTTGTACAAAATGCTTTCTTTACTGTATTCTGATGTTGAGAAGCACTTTTCAATGGTTCTCTAGCAATTCTGGCTAACTTATAGTTACTTGCTCCGAATTACTAGTTGTTTCTTCCAGTGTCCAGTAAAGGACTTTCTACACCAAATGGAAGAGTGCCCTTCAATTACAAGCAACTGCTTAAAATCTTAGCTGACTTTGAAAACACACATGTACTATCAACTTGCTGCATTCTCATGAAACGTTGAGAAACTCTAAAACGCTGTGTTACCTCTGAATCACACTTTAACTCAAGTTTCAGATGTAGTATAGATGTTTTCTATCCTTGTAAAGTGTTATCATTTGGCTCTTTCAAAGATAACCAACCTGCTTTGTACGAAATGCTTTCTTTACTGTATTCTGATGTTGAGAAGCACTTTTCAATGGTTCTCTAGCAATTCTGGCTAACTTATAGTTACTTGCTCCGAATTACTAGTTGTTTCTTCCAGTGTCCAGTAAAGGACTTTCTACACCAAATGGAAGAGTTCCCTTCAATTACAAGCAACTGCTTAAAATCTTATCTGACTTTGAAAACACACATGTACTAAGAACTTGCTGCATTCTCATGAAACGTTGAGAAACTCTAAAACGCTGTGTTACCTCTGAATCACACTTTAACTCTAGTTTCAGATGTAGTATAGATGTTTTCTATCCTTGTAAAGTGTTATCATTCGGCTCTTTCAAAGATAACCAACCTGCTTTGTACGAAATGCTTTCTTTACTGTATTCTGATATTGAGAAGCACTTTTCAATGGTTCTCTAGCAATTCTGGCTAACTTATAGTTACTTGCTCCGAATTACTAGTTGTTTCTTCCAGTGTCCAGTAAAGGACTTTCTACACCAAATGGAAGAGTTCCCTTCAATTACAAGTAACTGCTTAAAATCTTAGCTCACTTTGAAAACATACATTTACTAAGAACTTTCTGCATTCTCATGAAACGTTGAGAAACTCTAAAACGCTGTGTTACCTCTGAATCACACTTTAACTCTAGTTTCAGATGTAGTATAGATGTTTTCTATCCTTGTAAAGTGTTATCATTTGGCTCTTTCAAAGATAACCAACCTGCTTTGTACGAAATGCTTTCTTTACTGTATTCTGATGTTGAGAAGCACTTTTCAATGGTTCTCTAGCAATTCTGGCTAACTTATAGTTACTTGCTCCGAATTACTAGTTGTTTCTTCCAGTGTCCAGTAAAGGACTTTCTACACCAAATGGAAGAGTTCCCTTCAATTACAAGCAACTGCTTAAAATCTTAGCTGACTTTGAAAACACACATATACTAAGAACTTGCTGCATTCTCATGAAACGTTGAGAAACTCTAAAACGCTGTGTTACCTCTGAATCACACTTTAACTCTAGTTTCAGATGTAGTATAGATGTTTTCTATCCTTGTAAAGTGTAATCATTTGGCTCTTTCAAAGATAACCAACCTGCTTTGTACGAAATGCTTTCTTTACTGTATTCTGATATTGAGAAGCACTTTTCAATGGTTCTCTAGCAATTCTGGCTAACTTATAGTTACTTGCTCCGAATTACTAGTTGTTTCTTCCAGTGTCCTGTAAAGGACTTTCTACACCAAATGGAAGAGTTCCCCTCAATTACAAGCACCTGCTTAAAATCTTAGCTGACTTTGAAAACACAGGTACTAACAACTTGCTGCATTCTTATGAAACGTTGAGAAACTCTAAAACGCTGTGTTACCTCTGAATCACACTTTAACTCTAGTTTCAGATGTAGTATAGATGTTTTGTATCCTTGTAAAGTGTTATCATTTGGCTCTTTCAAAGATAACCAACCTGCTTTGTACGAAATGCTTTCTTTACTATATTCTGATGATGAGAAGCACTTTTCAATGGTTCTCTAGCAATTCTGGCTAACTTATAGTTACTTGCTCCGAATTACTAGTTGTTTCTTCCAGTGTCCTGTAAAGGACTTTCTACACCAAATGGAAGAGTGCCCTTCAATTACAAGCAACTGCTTAAAATCTTAGCTGACTTTGAAAACACACATGTACTATCAACTTGCTGCATTCTCATGAAACGTTGAGAAACTCTAAAACGCTGTGTTACCTCTGAATCACACTTTAACTCTAGTTTCAGATGTAGTATAGATGTTTTCTATCCTTGTAAAGTGTTATCATTTGGCTCTTTCAAAGATAACCAACCTGCTTTGTACGAAATGCTTTCTTTACTGTATTCTGATGTTGAGAAGCACTTTTCAATGGTTCTAGCAATTCTGGCTAACTTATAGTTACTTGCTCCGAATTACTAGTTGTTTCTTCCAGTGTCCAGTAAAGGACTTTCTACACCAAATGGAAGAGTTCCCTTCAATTACAAGCAACTGCTTAAAATCTTAGCTGACTTTGAAAACACACATGTACTAAGAACTTGCTGCATTCTCATGAAACGTTGAGAAACTCTAAAACGCTGTGTTACCTCTGAATCACACTTTAACTCTAGTTTCAGATGTAGTATAGATGTTTTCTATCCTTGTAAAGTGTAATCATTTGGCTCTTTCAAAGGTAACCAACCTGCTTTGTACGAAATGCTTTCTTTACTGTATTCTGATGTTGAGAAGCACTTTTCAATGGTTCTCTAGCAATTCTGGCGAACTTATAGTTACTTGCTCCGAATTACTAGTTGTTTCTTCCAGTGTCCTGTAAAGGACTTTCTACACCAAATGGAAGAGTTCCCCTCAATTACAAGCACCTGCTTAAAATCTTAGCTGACTTTGAAAACACAGAGGTACTAACAACTTGCTGCATTCTTATGAAACGTTGAGAAACTCTAAAACGCTGTGTTACCTCTGAATCACACTTTAACTCTAGTTTCAGATGTAGTATAGATGTTTTATATCCTTGTAAAGTGTTATCATTTGGCTCTTTCAAAGATAACCAACCTGCTTTGTACGAAATGCTTTCTTTACTGTATTCTGATGTTGAGAAGCACTTTTCAATGGTTCTCTAGCAATTCTGGCTAACTTATAGTTACTTGCTCCGAATTACTAGTTGTTTCTTCCAGTGTCCAGTAAAGGACTTTCTACACCAAATGGAAGAGTTCCCTTCAATTACAAGCAACTGCTTAAAATCTTAGCTGACTTTGAAAACACACATATACTAAGAACTTGCTGCATTCTCATGAAACGTTGAGAAACTCTAAAACGCTGTGTTACCTCTGAATCACACTTTAACTCTAGTTTCAGATGTAGTATAGATGTTTTCTATCCTTGTAAAGTGTAATCATTTGGCTCTTTCAAAGATAACCAACCTGCTTTGTACGAAATGCTTTCTTTACTGTATTCTGATGTTGAGAAGCACTTTTCAATGGTTCTCTAGCAATTCTGGCTAACTTATAGTTACTTGCTCCGAATTACTAGTTGTTTCTTCCAGTGTCCTGTAAAGGACTTTCTACACCAAATGGAAGAGTTCCCCTCAATTACAAGCACCTGCTTAAAATCTTAGCTGACTTTGAAAACACAGGTACTAACAACTTGCTGCATTCTTATGAAACGTTGAGAAACTCTAAAACGCTGTGTTACCTCTGAATCACACTTTAACTCTAGTTTCAGATGTAGTATAGATGTTTTGTATCCTTGTAAAGTGTTATCATTTGGCTCTTTCAAAGATAACCAACCTGCTTTGTACGAAATGCTTTCTTTACTGTATTCTGATGATGAGAAGCACTTTTCAATGGTTCTCTAGCAATTCTGGCTAACTTATAGTTACTTGCTCCGAATTACTAGTTGTTTCTTCCAGTGTCCTGTAAAGGACTTTCTACACCAAATGGAAGAGTGCCCTTCAATTACAAGCAACTGCTTAAAATCTTAGCTGACTTTGAAAACACACATGTACTATCAACTTGCTGCATTCTCATGAAACGTTGAGAAACTCTAAAACGCTGTGTTACCTCTGAATCACACTTTAACTCTAGTTTCAGATGTAGTATAGATGTTTTCTATCCTTGTAAAGTGTTATCATTTGGCTCTTTCAAAGATAACCAACCTGCTTTGTACGAAATGCTTTCTTTACTGTATTCTGATGTTGAGAAGCACTTTTCAATGGTTCTCTAGCAATTCTGGCTAACTTATAGTTACTTGCTCCGAATTACTAGTTGTTTCTTCCAGTGTCCAGTAAAGGACTTTCTACACCAAATGGAAGAGTTCCCTTCAATTACAAGCAACTGCTTAAAATCTTAGCTGACTTTGAAAACACACATGTACTAAGAACTTGCTGCATTCTCATGAAACGTTGAGAAACTCTAAAACGCTGTGTTACCTCTGAATCACACTTTAACTCTAGTTTCAGATGTAGTATAGATGTTTTCTATCCTTGTAAAGTGTAATCATTTGGCTCTTTCAAAGGTAACCAACCTGCTTTGTACGAAATGCTTTCTTTACTGTATTCTGATGTTGAGAAGCACTTTTCAATGGTTCTCTAGCAATTCTGGCTAACTTATAGTTACTTGCTCCGAATTACTAGTTGTTTCTTCCAGTGTCCTGTAAAGGACTTTCTACACCAAATGGAAGAGTTCCCCTCAATTACAAGCACCTGCTTAAAATCTTAGCTGACTTTGAAAACACAGAGGTACTAACAACTTGCTGCATTCTTATGAAACGTTGAGAAACTCTAAAACGCTGTGTTACCTCTGAATCACACTTTAACTCTAGTTTCAGATGTAGTATAGATGTTTTGTATCCTTGTAAAGTGTTATCATTTGGCTCTTTCAAAGATAACCAACCTGCTTTGTACAAAATGCTTTCTTTACTGTATTCTGATGTTGAGAAGCACTTTTCAATGGTTCTCTAGCAATTCTGGCTAACTTATAGTTACTTGCTCCGAATTACTAGTTGTTTCTTCCAGTGTCCAGTAAAGGACTTTCTACACCAAATGGAAGAGTGCCCTTCAATTACAAGTAACTGCTTAAAATCTTAGCTGACTTTGAAAACATACATTTACTAAGAACTTTCTGCATTCTCATGAAACGTTGAGAAACTCTAAAACGCTGTGTTACCTCTGAATCACACTTTAACTCTAGTTTCAGATGTAGTATAGATGTTTTCTATCCTTGTAAAGTGTTATCATTTGGCTCTTTCAAAGATAACCAACCTGCTTTGTACGAAATGCTTTCTTTACTGTATTCTGATGTTGAGAAGCACTTTTCAATGGTTCTCTAGCAATTCTGGCTAACTTATAGTTACTTGCTCCGAATTACTAGTTGTTTCTTCCAGTGTCCAGTAAAGGACTTTCTACACCAAATGGAAGAGTTCCCTTCAATTACAAGCAACTGCTTAAAATCTTAGCTGACTTTGAAAACACACATGTACTAAGAACTTGCTGCATTCTCATGAAACGTTGAGAAACTCTAAAACGCTGTGTTACCTCTCAATCACACTTTAACTCTAGTTTCAGAGGTAGTATAGATGTTTTCTATCCTTGTAAAGTGTTATCATTCGGCTCTTTCAAAGATAACCAACCTGCTTTGTACGAAATGCTTTCTTTACTGTATTCTGATATTGAGAAGCACTTTTCAATGGTTCTCTATCAATTCTGGCTAACTTATAGTTACTTGCTCCGAATTACTAGTTGTTTCTTCCAGTGTCCAGTAAAGGACTTTCTACACCAAATGGAAGAGTTCCCTTCAATTACAAGTAACTGCTTAAAATCTTAGCTGACTTTGAAAACATACATTTACTAAGAACTTTCTGCATTCTCATGAAACGTTGAGAAACTCTAAAACGCTGTGTTACCTCTGAATCACACTTTAACTCTAGTTTCAGATGTAGTATAGATGTTTTCTATCCTTGTAAAGTGTTATCATTTGGCTCTTTCAAAGATAACCAACCTGCTTTGTACGAAATGCTTTCTTTACTGTATTCTGATGTTGAGAAGCACTTTTCAATGGTTCTCTAGCAATTCTGGCTAACTTATAGTTACTTGCTCCGAATTACTAGTTGTTTCTTCCAGTGTCCAGTAAAGGACTTTCTACACCAAATGGAAGAGTTCCCTTCAATTACAAGCAACTGCTTAAAATCTTAGCTGACTTTGAAAACACACATGTACTAAGAACTTGCTGCATTCTCATGAAACGTTGAGAAACTCTAAAACGCTGTGTTACCTCTGAATCACACTTTAACTCTAGTTTCAGATGTAGTATAGATGTTTTCTATCCTTGTAAAGTGTAATCATTTGGCTCTTTCAAAGGTAACCAACCTGCTTTGTACGAAATGCTTTCTTTACTGTATTCTGATGTTGAGAAGCACTTTTCAATGGTTCTCTAGCAATTCTGGCGAACTTATAGTTACTTGCTCCGAATTACTAGTTGTTTCTTCCAGTGTCCTGTAAAGGACTTTCTACACCAAATGGAAGAGTTCCCCTCAATTACAAGCACCTGCTTAAAATCTTAGCTGACTTTGAAAACACAGAGGTACTAACAACTTGCTGCATTCTTATGAAACGTTGAGAAACTCTAAAACGCTGTGTTACCTCTGAATCACACTTTAACTCTAGTTTCAGATGTAGTATAGATGTTTTGTATCCTTGTAAAGTGTTATCATTTGGCTCTTTCAAAGATAACCAACCTGCTTTGTACAAAATGCTTTCTTTACTGTATTCTGATGTTGAGAAGCACTTTTCAATGGTTCTCTAGCAATTCTGGCTAACTTATAGTTACTTGCTCCGAATTACTAGTTGTTTCTTCCAGTGTCCAGTAAAGGACTTTCTACACCAAATGGAAGAGTGCCCTTCAATTACAAGTAACTGCTTAAAATCTTAGCTGACTTTGAAAACATACATTTACTAAGAACTTTCTGCATTCTCATGAAACGTTGAGAAACTCTAAAACGCTGTGTTACCTCTGAATCACACTTTAACTCTAGTTTCAGATGTAGTATAGATGTTTTCTATCCTTGTAAAGTGTTATCATTTGGCTCTTTCAAAGATAACCAACCTGCTTTGTACGAAATGCTTTCTTTACTGTATTCTGATGTTGAGAAGCACTTTTCAATGGTTCTCTAGCAATTCTGGCTAACTTATAGTTACTTGCTCCGAATTACTAGTTGTTTCTTCCAGTGTCCAGTAAAGGACTTTCTACACCAAATGGAAGAGTTCCCTTCAATTACAAGCAACTGCTTAAAATCTTAGCTGACTTTGAAAACACACATGTACTAAGAACTTGCTGCATTCTCATGAAACGTTGAGAAACTCTAAAACGCTGTGTTACCTCTCAATCACACTTTAACTCTAGTTTCAGAGGTAGTATAGATGTTTTCTATCCTTGTAAAGTGTTATCATTCGGCTCTTTCAAAGATAACCAACCTGCTTTGTACGAAATGCTTTCTTTACTGTATTCTGATATTGAGAAGCACTTTTCAATGGTTCTCTATCAATTCTGGCTAACTTATAGTTACTTGCTCCGAATTACTAGTTGTTTCTTCCAGTGTCCAGTAAAGGACTTTCTACACCAAATGGAAGAGTTCCCTTCAATTACAAGTAACTGCTTAAAATCTTAGCTGACTTTGAAAACATACATTTACTAAGAACTTTCTGCATTCTCATGAAACGTTGAGAAACTCTAAAACGCTGTGTTACCTCTGAATCACACTTTAACTCTAGTTTCAGATGTAGTATAGATGTTTTCTATCCTTGTAAAGTGTTATCATTTGGCTCTTTCAAAGATAACCAACCTGCTTTGTACGAAATGCTTTCTTTACTGTATTCTGATGTTGAGAAGCACTTTTCAATGGTTCTCTAGCAATTCTGGCTAACTTATAGTTACTTGCTCCGAATTACTAGTTGTTTCTTCCAGTGTCCAGTAAAGGACTTTCTACACCAAATGGAAGAGTTCCCTTCAATTACAAGCAACTGCTTAAAATCTTAGCTGACTTTGAAAACACACATGTACTAAGAACTTGCTGCATTCTCATGAAACGTTGAGAAACTCTAAAACGCTGTGTTACCTCTGAATCACACTTTAACTCTAGTTTCAGATGTAGTATAGATGTTTTCTATCCTTGTAAAGTGTAATCATTTGGCTCTTTCAAAGGTAACCAACCTGCTTTGTACGAAATGCTTTCTTTACTGTATTCTGATGTTGAGAAGCACTTTTCAATGGTTCTCTAGCAATTCTGGCGAACTTATAGTTACTTGCTCCGAATTACTAGTTGTTTCTTCCAGTGTCCTGTAAAGGACTTTCTACACCAAATGGAAGAGTTCCCCTCAATTACAAGCACCTGCTTAAAATCTTAGATGACTTTGAAAACACAGAGGTACTAACAACTTGCTGCATTCTTATGAAACGTTGAGAAACTCTAAAACGCTGTGTTACCTCTGAATCACACTTTAACTCTAGTTTCAGATGTAGTATAGATGTTTTGTATCCTTGTAAAGTGTTATCATTTGGCTCTTTCAAAGATAACCAACCTGCTTTGTACAAAATGCTTTCTTTACTGTATTCTGATGTTGAGAAGCACTTTTCAATGGTTCTCTAGCAATTCTGGCTAACTTATAGTTACTTGCTCCGAATTACTAGTTGTTTCTTCCAGTGTCCAGTAAAGGACTTTCTACACCAAATGGAAGAGTGCCCTTCAATTACAAGCAACTGCTTAAAATCTTAGCTGACTTTGAAAACACACATGTACTATCAACTTGCTGCATTCTCATGAAACGTTGAGAAACTCTAAAACGCTGTGTTACCTCTGAATCACACTTTAACTCAAGTTTCAGATGTAGTATAGATGTTTTCTATCCTTGTAAAGTGTTATCATTTGGCTCTTTCAAAGATAACCAACCTGCTTTGTACGAAATGCTTTCTTTACTGTATTCTGATGTTGAGAAGCACTTTTCAATGGTTCTCTAGCAATTCTGGCTAACTTATAGTTACTTGCTCCGAATTACTAGTTGTTTCTTCCAGTGTCCAGTAAAGGACTTTCTACACCAAATGGAAGAGTTCCCTTCAATTACAAGCAACTGCTTAAAATCTTAGCTGACTTTGAAAACACACATGTACTAAGAACTTGCTGCATTCTCATGAAACGTTGAGAAACTCTAAAACGCTGTGTTACCTCTGAATCACACTTTAACTCTAGTTTCAGATGTAGTATAGATGTTTTCTATCCTTGTAAAGTGTAATCATTTGGCTCTTTCAAAGGTAACCAACCTGCTTTGTACGAAATGCTTTCTTTACTGTATTCTGATGTTGAGAAGCACTTTTCAATGGTTCTCTAGCAATTCTGGCGAACTTATAGTTACTTGCTCCGAATTACTAGTTGTTTCTTCCAGTGTCCTGTAAAGGACTTTCTACACCAAATGGAAGAGTTCCCCTCAATTACAAGCACCTGCTTAAAATCTTAGCTGACTTTGAAAACACAGAGGTACTAACAACTTGCTGCATTCTTATGAAACGTTGAGAAACTCTAAAACGCTGTGTTACCTCTGAATCACACTTTAACTCTAGTTTCAGATGTAGTATAGATGTTTTGTATCCTTGTAAAGTGTTATCATTTGGCTCTTTCAAAGATAACCAACCTGCTTTGTACAAAATGCTTTCTTTACTGTATTCTGATGTTGAGAAGCACTTTTCAATGGTTCTCTAGCAATTCTGTCTAACTTATAGTTACTTGCTCCGAATTACTAGTTGTTTCTTCCAGTGTCCAGTAAAGGACTTTCTACACCAAATGGAAGAGTGCCCTTCAATTACAAGCAACTGCTTAAAATCTTAGCTGACTTTGAAAACACACATGTACTATCAACTTGCTGCATTCTCATGAAACGTTGAGAAACTCTAAAACGCTGTGTTACCTCTGAATCACACTTTAACTCAAGTTTCAGATGTAGTATAGATGTTTTCTATCCTTGTAAAGTGTTATCATTTGGCTCTTTCAAAGATAACCAACCTGCTTTGTACGAAATGCTTTCTTTACTGTATTCTGATGTTGAGAAGCACTTTTCAATGGTTCTCTAGCAATTCTGGCTAACTTATAGTTACTTGCTCCGAATTACTAGTTGTTTCTTCCAGTGTCCAGTAAAGGACTTTCTACACCAAATGGAAGAGTTCCCTTCAATTACAAGTAACTGCTTAAAATCTTAGCTGACTTTGAAAACATACATTTACTAAGAACTTTCTGCATTCTCATGAAACGTTGAGAAACTCTAAAACGCTGTGTTACCTCTGAATCACACTTTAACTCTAGTTTCAGATGTAGTATAGATGTTTTCTATCCTTGTAAAGTGTTATCATTTGGCTCTTTCAAAGATAACCAACCTGCTTTGTACGAAATGCTTTCTTTACTGTATTCTGATGTTGAGAAGCACTTTTCAATGGTTCTCTAGCAATTCTGGCTAACTTAAAGTTACTTGCTCCGAATTACTAGTTGTTTCTTCCAGTGTCCAGTAAAGGACTTTCTACACCAAATGGAAGAGTTCCCTTCAATTACAAGCAACTGCTTAAAATCTTAGCTGACTTTGAAAACACACATGTACTAAGAACTTGCTGCATTCTCATGAAACGTTGAGAAACTCTAAAACGCTGTGTTACCTCTGAATCACACTTTAACTCTAGTTTCAGATGTAGTATAGATGTTTTCTATCCTTGTAAAGTGTAATCATTTGGCTCTTTCAAAGGTAACCAACCTGCTTTGTACGAAAGGCTTTCTTTACTGTATTCTGATGTTGAGAAGCACTTTTCAATGGTTCTCTAGCAATTCTGGCGAACTTATAGTTACTTGCTCCGAATTACTAGTTGTTTCTTCCAGTGTCCTGTAAAGGACTTTCTACACCAAATGGAAGAGTTCCCCTCAATTACAAGCACCTGCTTAAAATCTTAGCTGACTTTGAAAACACAGAGGTACTAACAACTTGCTGCATTCTTATGAAACGTTGAGAAACTCTAAAACGCTGTGTTACCTCTGAATCACACTTTAACTCTAGTTTCAGATGTAGTATAGATGTTTTGTATCCTTGTAAAGTGTTATCATTTGGCTCTTTCAAAGATAACCAACCTGCTTTGTACAAAATGCTTTCTTTACTGTATTCTGATGTTGAGAAGCACTTTTCAATGGTTCTCTAGCAATTCTGGCTAACTTATAGTTACTTGCTCCGAATTACTAGTTGTTTCTTCCAGTGTCCAGTAAAGGACTTTCTACACCAAATGGAAGAGTGCCCTTCAATTACAAGCAACTGCTTAAAATCTTAGCTGACTTTGAAAACACACATGTACTATCAACTTGCTGCATTCTCATGAAACGTTGAGAAACTCTAAAACGCTGTGTTACCTCTGAATCACACTTTAACTCAAGTTTCAGATGTAGTATAGATGTTTTCTATCCTTGTAAAGTGTTATCATTTGGCTCTTTCAAAGATAACCAACCTGCTTTGTACGAAATGCTTTCTTTACTGTATTCTGATGTTGAGAAGCACTTTTCAATGGTTCTCTAGCAATTCTGGCTAACTTATAGTTACTTGCTCCGAATTACTAGTTGTTTCTTCCAGTGTCCAGTAAAGGACTTTCTACACCAAATGGAAGAGTTCCCTTCAATTACAAGCAACTGCTTAAAATCTTAGCTGACTTTGAAAACACACATGTACTAAGAACTTGCTGCATTCTCATGAAACGTTGAGAAACTCTAAAACGCTGTGTTACCTCTGAATCACACTTTAACTCTAGTTTCAGATGTAGTATAGATGTTTTCTATCCTTGTAAAGTGTTATCATTCGGCTCTTTCAAAGATAACCAACCTGCTTTGTACGAAATGCTTTCTTTACTGTATTCTGATATTGAGAAGCACTTTTCAATGGTTCTCTAGCAATTCTGGCTAACTTATAGTTACTTGCTCCGAATTACTAGTTGTTTCTTCCAGTGTCCAGTAAAGGACTTTCTACAACAAATGGAAGAGTTCCCTTCAATTACAAGTAACTGCTTAAAATCTTAGCTCACTTTGAAAACATACATTTACTAAGAACTTTCTGCATTCTCATGAAACGTTGAGAAACTCTAAAACGCTGTGTTGCCTCTGAATCACACTTTAACTCTAGTTTCAGATGTAGTATAGATGTTTTCTATCCTTGTAAAGTGTTATCATTTGGCTCTTTCAAAGATAACCAACCTGCTTTGTACGAAATGCTTTCTTTACTGTATTCTGATGTTGAGAAGCACTTTTCAATGGTTCTCTAGCAATTCTGGCTAACTTATAGTTACTTGCTCCGAATTACTAGTTGTTTCTTCCAGTGTCCAGTAAAGGACTTTCTACACCAAATGGAAGAGTTCCCTTCAATTACAAGCAACTGCTTAAAATCTTAGCTGACTTTGAAAACACACATATACTAAGAACTTGCTGCATTCTCATGAAACGTTGAGAAACTCTAAAACGCTGTGTTACCTCTGAATCACACTTTAACTCTAGTTTCAGATGTAGTATAGATGTTTTCTATCCTTGTAAAGTGTAATCATTTGGCTCTTTCAAAGATAACCAACCTGCTTTGTACGAAATGCTTTCTTTACTGTATTCTGATGTTGAGAAGCACTTTTCAATGGTTCTCTAGCAATTCTGGCTAACTTATAGTTACTTGCTCCGAATTACTAGTTGTTTCTTCCAGTGTCCTGTAAAGGACTTTCTACACCAAATGGAAGAGTTCCCCTCAATTACAAGCACCTGCTTAAAATCTTAGCTGACTTTGAAAACACAGGTACTAACAACTTGCTGCATTCTTATGAAACGTTGAGAAACTCTAAAACGCTGTGTTACCTCTGAATCACACTTTAACTCTAGTTTCAGATGTAGTATAGATGTTTTGTATCCTTGTAAAGTGTTATCATTTGGCTCTTTCAAAGATAACCAACCTGCTTTGTACGAAATGCTTTCTTTACTATATTCTGATGATGAGAAGCACTTTTCAATGGTTCTCTAGCAATTCTGGCTAACTTATAGTTACTTGCTCCGAATTACTAGTTGTTTCTTCCAGTGTCCTGTAAAGGACTTTCTACACCAAATGGAAGAGTGCCCTTCAATTACAAGCAACTGCTTAAAATCTTAGCTGACTTTGAAAACACACATGTACTATCAACTTGCTGCATTCTCATGAAACGTTGAGAAACTCTAAAACGCTGTGTTACCTCTGAATCACACTTTAACTCTAGTTTCAGATGTAGTATAGATGTTTTCTATCCTTGTAAAGTGTTATCATTTGGCTCTTTCAAAGATAACCAAGCTGCTTTGTACGAAATGCTTTCTTTACTGTATTCTGATGTTGAGAAGCACTTTTCAATGGTTCTCTAGCAATTCTGGCTAACTTATAGTTACTTGCTCCGAATTACTAGTTGTTTCTTCCAGTGTCCAGTAAAGGACTTTCTACACCAAATGGAAGAGTTCCCTTCAATTACAAGCAACTGCTTAAAATCTTAGCTGACTTTGAAAACACACATGTACTAAGAACTTGCTGCATTCTCATGAAACGTTGAGAAACTCTAAAACGCTGTGTTACCTCTGAATCACACTTTAACTCTAGTTTCAGATGTAGTATAGATGTTTTCTATCCTTGTAAAGTGTAATCATTTGGCTCTTTCAAAGGTAACCAACCTGCTTTGTACGAAATGCTTTCTTTACTGTATTCTGATGTTGAGAAGCACTTTTCAATGGTTCTCTAGCAATTCTGGCGAACTTATAGTTACTTGCTCCGAATTACTAGTTGTTTCTTCCAGTGTCCTGTAAAGGACTTTCTACACCAAATGGAAGAGTTCCCCTCAATTACAAGCACCTGCTTAAAATCTTAGCTGACTTTGAAAACACAGAGGTACTAACAACTTGCTGCATTCTTATGAAACGTTGAGAAACTCTAAAACGCTGTGTTACCTCTGAATCACACTTTAACTCTAGTTTCAGATGTAGTATAGATGTTTTCTATCCTTGTAAAGTGTTATCATTTGGCTCTTTCAAAGATAACCAACCTGCTTTGTACGAAATGCTTTCTTTACTGTATTCTGATGTTGAGAAGCACTTTTCAATGGTTCTCTAGCAATTCTGGCTAACTTATAGTTACTTGCTCCGAATTACTAGTTGTTTCTTCCAGTGTCCAGTAAAGGACTTTCTACACCAAATGGAAGAGTTCCCTTCAATTACAAGCAACTGCTTAAAATCTTAGCTGACTTTGAAAACACACATATACTAAGAACTTGCTGCATTCTCATGAAACGTTGAGAAACTCTAAAACGCTGTGTTACCTCTGAATCACACTTTAACTCTAGTTTCAGATGTAGTATAGATGTTTTCTATCCTTGTAAAGTGTAATCATTTGGCTCTTTCAAAGATAACCAACCTGCTTTGTACGAAATGCTTTCTTTACTGTATTCTGATGTTGAGAAGCACTTTTCAATGGTTCTCTAGCAATTCTGGCTAACTTATAGTTACTTGCTCCGAATTACTAGTTGTTTCTTCCAGTGTCCTGTAAAGGACTTTCTACACCAAATGGAAGAGTTCCCCTCAATTACAAGCACCTGCTTAAAATCTTAGCTGACTTTGAAAACACAGGTACTAACAACTTTCTGCATTCTTATGAAACGTTGAGAAACTCTAAAACGCTGTGTTACCTCTGAATCACACTTTAACTCTAGTTTCAGATGTAGTATAGATGTTTTGTATCCTTGTAAAGTGTTATCATTTGGCTCTTTCAAAGATAACCAACCTGCTTTGTACGAAATGCTTTCTTTACTGTATTCTGATGATGAGAAGCACTTTTCAATGGTTCTCTAGCAATTCTGGCTAACTTATAGTTACTTGCTCCGAATTACTAGTTGTTTCTTCCAGTGTCCTGTAAAGGACTTTCTACACCAAATGGAAGAGTGCCCTTCAATTACAAGCAACTGCTTAAAATCTTAGCTGACTTTGAAAACACACATGTACTATCAACTTGCTGCATTCTCATGAAACGTTGAGAAACTCTAAAACGCTGTGTTACCTCTGAATCACACTTTAACTCTAGTTTCAGATGTAGTATAGATGTTTTCTATCCTTGTAAAGTGTTATCATTTGGCTCTTTCAAAGATAACCAACCTGCTTTGTACGAAATGCTTTCTTTACTGTATTCTGATGTTGAGAAGCACTTTTCAATGGTTCTCTAGCAATTCTGGCTAACTTATAGTTACTTGCTCCGAATTACTAGTTGTTTCTTCCAGTGTCCAGTAAAGGACTTTCTACACCAAATGGAAGAGTTCCCTTCAATTACAAGCAACTGCTTAAAATCTTAGCTGACTTTGAAAACACACATGTACTAAGAACTTGCTGCATTCTCAGGAAACGTTGAGAAACTCTAAAACGCTGTGTTACCTCTGAATCACACTTTAACTCTAGTTTCAGATGTAGTATAGATGTTTTCTATCCTTGTAAAGTGTAATCATTTGGCTCTTTCAAAGGTAACCAACCTGCTTTGTACGAAATGCTTTCTTTACTGTATTCTGATGTTGAGAAGCACTTTTCAATGGTTCTCTAGCAATTCTGGCTAACTTATAGTTACTTGCTCCGAATTACTAGTTGTTTCTTCCAGTGTCCTGTAAAGGACTTTCTACACCAAATGGAAGAGTTCCCCTCAATTACAAGCACCTGCTTAAAATCTTAGCTGACTTTGAAAACACAGAGGTACTAACAACTTGCTGCATTCTTATGAAACGTTGAGAAACTCTAAAACGCTGTGTTACCTCTGAATCACACTTTAACTCTAGTTTCAGATGTAGTATAGATGTTTTGTATCCTTGTAAAGTGTTATCATTTGGCTCTTTCAAAGATAACCAACCTGCTTTGTACAAAATGCTTTCTTTACTGTATTCTGATGTTGAGAAGCACTTTTCAATGGTTCTCTAGCAATTCTGGCTAACTTATAGTTACTTGCTCCGAATTACTAGTTGTTTCTTCCAGTGTCCAGTAAAGGACTTTCTACACCAAATGGAAGAGTGCCCTTCAATTACAAGCAACTGCTTAAAATCTTAGCTGACTTTGAAAACACACATGTACTATCAACTTGCTGCATTCTCATGAAACGTTGAGAAACTCTAAAACGCTGTGTTACCTCTGAATCACACTTTAACTCAAGTTTCAGATGTAGTATAGATGTTTTCTATCCTTGTAAAGTGTTATAATTTGGGTCTTTCAAAGATAGCCAACCTGCTTTGTACGAAATGCTTTCTTTACTGTATTCTGATGTTGAGAAGCACTTTTCAATGGTTCTCTAGCAATTCTGGCTAAATAAAATTACTTGCTCCGAATTACTAGTTGTTTCTTCCAGTGTCCAGTAAAGGACTTTCTACACCAAATGGAAGAGTTCCCTTCAATTACAAGCAACTGCTTAAAATCTTAGCTGACTTTGAAAACACACATGTACTATCAACTTGCTGCATTCTCATGAAACGTTGAGAAACTCTAAAACGCTGTGTTACCTCTGAATCACACTTTAACTCAAGTTTCAGATGTAGTATAGATGTTTTCTATCCTTGTAAAGTGTTATCATTTGGCTCTTTCAAAGATAACCTACCTGTTTTGTAGGAAATGCTTTCTTTACTGTATTCTGACGTTGAGAAGCACTTTTCAATGGTTCTCTAGCAATTCTGGCTTACTTATAGTTACTTGCTCTGAATTACTAGTTGTTTCTTCCAGTGTCCAGTAAAGGACTTTCTACACCAAATGGAAGAGTTCCCCTCAATTACAAGCAACTGCTTAAAATCTTAGCTGACTTTGAAAACACAGAGGTACTAACAACTTGCAGCATTCTTATGAAACGTTGAGAAACTCTAAAACGCTGTGTTACCTCTGAATCACACTTTAACTCTAGTTTCAGATGTAGTATAGATGTTTTCTATCCTTGTAAAGTGTTATCATTTGGCTCTTTCAAAGATAACCAACCTGCCTTGTACGAAATGCTTTCTTTACTGTATTCTGATGTTGAGAAGCACTTTTCAATGGTTCTCTAGCAATTCTGGCTAACTTATAGTTACTTGCTGCGAATTACTAGTTGTTTCTTCCAGTGTCCAGTAAAGGACTTTCTACACCAAATGGAAAAGTTCCCTTCAATTACAAGCAACTGCTTAAAATCTTAGCTGACTTTGAAAACACACATGTACTAAAAACTTGCTGCATTCTCATGAAACGTTGAGAAACTCTAAAACGCTGTGTTACCTCTGAATCACACTTTAACTCTAGTTTCAGATGTAGTATAGATGTTTTCTATCCTTGTAAAGTGTTATCATTTGGCTCTTTCAAAGATAACCAACCTGCTTTGTACGAAATGCTTTCTTTACTGTATTCTGATGTTGAGAAGCACTTTTCAATGGTTCTCTAGCAATTCTGGCTAACTTATAGTTACTTGCTCCGAATTACTAGTTGTTTCTTCCAGTGTCCAGTAAAGGACTTTCTACACCAAATGGAAGAGTTCCCTTCAATTACAAGCAACTGCTTAAAATCTTAGCTGACTTTGAAAACACACATGTACTAAGAACTTGCTGCATTCTCATGAAACGTTGAGAAACTCTAAAACGCTGTGTTACCTCTGAATCACACTTTAACTCTAGTTTCAGATGTAGTATAGATGTTTTCTATCCTTGTAAAGTGTAATCATTTGGCTCTTTCAAAGATAAACAACCTGCTTTGTACGAAATGCTTTCTTTACTGTATTCTGATGTTGAGAAGCACTTTTCAATGGTTCTCTAGCAATTCTGGCTAACTTATAGTTACTTGCTCCGAATTACTAGTTGTTTCTTCCAGTGTCCTGTAAAGGACTTTCTACACCAAATGGAAGAGTTCCCCTCAATTACAAGCACCTGCTTAAAATCTTAGCTGACTTTGAAAACATACATTTACTAAGAACTTTCTGCATTCTCATGAAACGTTGAGAAACTCTAAAACGCTGTGTTACCTCTGAATCACACTTTAACTCTAGTTTCAGATGTAGTATAGATGTTTTCTATCCTTGTAAAGTGTTATCATTTGGCTCTTTCAAAGATAACCAACCTGCTTTGTACGAAATGCTTTCTTTACTGTATTCTGATGTTGAGAAGCACTTTTCAATGGTTCTCTAGCAATTCTGGCTAACTTATAGTTACTTGCTCCGAATTACTAATTGTTTCTTCCAGTGTCCTGTAAAGGACTTTCTACACCAAATGGAAGAGTTCCCCTCAATTACAAGCACCTGCTTAAAATCTTAGCTGACTTTGAAAACACAGAGGTACTAACAACTTGCTGCATTCTTATGAAACGTTGAGAAACTCTAAAACGCTGTGTTACCTCTGAATCACACTTTAACTCTAGTTTCAGATGTAGTATAGATGTTTTCTATCCTTGTAAAGTGTAATCATTTGGCTCTTTCAAAGATAACCAACCTGCTTTGTACGAAATGCTTTCTTTACTGTATTCTGATGTTGAGAAGCACTTTTCAATGGTTCTCTAGCAATTCTGGCTAACTTATAGTTACTTGCTCCGAATTACTAGTTGTTTCTTCCAGTGTCCAGTAAAGGACTTTCTACACCAAATGGAAGAGTTCCCTTCAATTACAAGCAACTGCTTAAAATCTTAGCTGACTTTGAAAACACCTATGTACTATCAACTTGCTGCATTCTCATGAAACGTTGAGAAACTCTAAAACGCTGTGTTACCTCTGAATCACACTTTAACTCAAGTTTCAGATGTAGTATAGATGTTTTCTATCCTTGTAAAGTGTTATCATTTGGCTCTTTCAAAGATAACCTACCTGCTTTGTAGGAAATGCTTTCTTTACTGTATTCTGACGTTGAGAAGCACTTTTCAATGGTTCTCTAGCAATTCTGGCTTACTTATACTTACTTGCTCTGAGTTACTAGTTGTTTCTTCCAGTGTCCATTAAAGGACTTTCTACAGCAAATGGAAGAGTTCCCCTCAATTACAAGCACCTGCTTAAAATCTTAGCTGACTTTGAAAACACAGAGGTACTAACAACTTGCAGCATTCTTATGAAACGTTGAGAAACTCTAAAACGCTGTGTTACCTCTGAATCACACTTTAACTCTATTTTCAGATGTAGTATAGATGTTTTCTATCCTTGTAAAGTGTAATCATTTGGCTCTTTCAAAGATAACCAACCTGCTTTGTACGAAATGCTTTCTTTACTGTATTCTGATGTTGAGAAGCACTTTTCAATGGTTCTCTAGCAATTCTGGCTAACTAAAATTACTTGCTCCGAATTACTAGTTGTTTCTTCCAGTGTCCAGTAAAGGACTTTCTACACCAAATGGAAGAGTTCCCCTCAATTACAAGCACCTGCTTAAAATCTTAGCTGACTTTGAAAACACACAGGTACTAACAACTTGCTGCATTCTCATGAAACGTTGAGAACCTCTAAAACGCTGTGTTACCTCTGAATCACACTTTAACTCTAGTTTCAGATGTAGTATAGATGTTTTCTATCCTTATAAAGTGTTATGATTTGGCTCTTTCAAAGATAACCTGCTTTGTACGAAATGCTTTCTTTTCTGTATTCTGATGTTGAGAAGAACTTTTCAATGGTTCTCTAGCAATTCTGGCTTACTTATAGTTACTTGCTCTGAATTACTACTTGTTTCTTCCAGTGTCCAGTAAAGGACTTTCTACACCAAATGGAAGAGTTCCCCTCAATTACAAGCACCTGCTTAAAATCTTAGCTGACTTTGAAAACACAGAGGTACTAACAACTTGCTGCATTCTCATGAAACGTTGAGAAACTCTAAAACGCTGTGTTACCTCTGAATCACACTTTAACTCTAGTTTCAGATGTAGTATAGATGTTTTCTATCCTTGTAAAGTGAATCATTTGGCTCTTTCAAAGATAACCAACCTGCTTTGTACGAAATGCTTTCTTTACTGTATTCTGATGTTGAGAAGCACTTTTCAATGGTTCTCTACCAATTCTGGCTAACTAAAATTACTTGCTCCGAATTACTAGTTGTTTCTTCCAGTGTCCAGTAAAGGACTTTCTACACCAAATGGAAGAGTTCCCCTCAATTACAAGCACCTGCTTAAAATCTTAGCTGACTTTGAAAACACACAGGTACTAACAACTTGCTGCATTCTCATGAAACGTTGAGAACCTCTAAAACGCTGTGTTACCTCTGAATCACACTTTAACTCTAGTTTCAGATGTAGTATAGATGTTTTCTATCCTTGTAAAGTGTTATGATTTGGCTCTTTCAAAGATAACCTGCTTTGTACGAAATGCTTTCTTTTCTGTATTCTGATGTTGCGAAGCACTTTTCAATGGTTCTCTAGCAATTCTGGCTAACTTATAGTTACTTGCTCCGAATTACTACTTGTTTCTTCCAGTGTCCAGTAAAGGACTTTCTACACCAAATGGAAGAGTTCCCTTCAATTACAAGCAACTGCTTAAAATCTTAGCTGACTTTGCAAACACACATGTACTAAGAACTTGCTGCATTCTCATGAAACGTTGAGAAACTCTAAAACGCTGTGTTACCTCTGAATCACACTTTAACTCTAGTTTCAGATGTAGTATAGATGTTTTCTATCCTTGTAAAGTGTAATCATTTGGCTCTTTCAAAGATAACCAACCTGCTTTGTACGAAATGCTTTCTTTACTGTATTCTGATGTTGAGAAGCACTTTTCAATGGTTCTCTACCAATTCTGGCTTACTTATAGTTACTTGCTCTGAATTACTAGTTGTTTCTTCCAGTGTCCAGGAAAGGACTTTCTACACCAAATGGAAGAGTTCCCCTCAATTACAAGCACCTGCTTAAAATCTTAGCTGACTTTGAAAACACACATGTACTAACAACTTGCTGCATTCTCATGAAATGTTTAGAAACCCTAAAACGCTGTGTTACCTGTGAATCACACTTTAACTCTAGTTTCAGATGTAGTATAGATGTTTTCTATCCTTGTAAAGTGTTATGATTTGGCTCTTTCAAAGATAACCTGCTTTGTACGAAATGCTTTCTTTTCTGTATTCTGATGTTGAGAAGAACTTTTCAATGGTTCTCTAGCAATTCTGGCTTACTTATAGTTACTTGCTCCGAATTACTAGTTGTTTCTTCCAGTGTCCAGTAAAGGACTTTCTACACCAAATGGAAGAGTTCCCCTCAATTACAAGCACCTGCTTAAAATCTTAGCTGACTTTGAAAACACACATGTACTAAGAACTTGCTGCATTCTCATGAAACGTTGAGAAACTCTAAAACGCTGTGTTACCTCTGAATCACACTTTAACTCTAGTTTCAGATGTAGTATAGATGTTTTCTATCCTTGTAAAGTGTTATCATTTGGCTCTTTCAAAGATAACCAACCTGCTTTGTCCGAAATGCTTTCTTTACTGTATTCTGATGTTGAGAAGCACTTTTCAATGGTTCTCTAGCAATTCTGGCTTACTTATAGTTAATTGGTCTGAATTACTAGTTGTTTCTTCCAGTGTCCAGTAAAGGACTTTCTACACCAAATGGAAGAGTTCCCCTCAATTACAAGCACCTGCTTAAAATCTTAGCTGACTTTGAAAACACAGAGGTACTAACAACTTGCTGCATTCTCAGGAAACGTTGAGAACCTCTAAAACGCTGTGTTACCTCTGAATCACACTTTAACTCTAGTTTCAGATGTAGTATAGATGTTTTCTATCCTTGTAAAGTGTTATGATTTGGCTCTTTCAAAGATAACCTGCTTTGTACGAAATGCTTTCTTTTCTGTATTCTGATGTTGAGAAGAACTTTTCAATGGTTCTCTAGCAATTCTGGCTTACTTATAGTTACTTGCTCTGAATTACTAGTTGTTTCTTCCAGTGTCCAGTAAAGGACTTTCTACACCAAATGGAAGAGTTCCCCTCAATTATAAGCACCTGCTTAAAATCTTAGATGACTTTGAAAACACACATGTACTAAGAACTTGCTGCATTCTCATGAAACGTTGAGAAACTCTAAAACGCTGTGTTACCTCTGAATCACACTTTAACTCTAGTTTCAGATGTAGTATAGATGTTTTCTATCCTTGTAAAGTGTTATGATTTGGCTCTATCAAAGATAACCAACCTGCTTTGTACGAAATGCTTTATTTACTGTATTCTGATGTTGAGAAGCACTTTTCAATGGTTCTCTAGCTATTCTGGCTTACTTATAGTTACTTGGTCTGAATTACTAGTTGTTTCTTCCAGTGTCCAGTAAAGGACTTTCTACACCAAATGGAAGAGTTCCCCTCAATTACAAGCACCTGCTTAAAATCTTAGCTGACTTTGAAAACACAGAGGTACTAACAACTTGCTGCATTCTCAGGAAACGTTGAGAACCTCTAAAACGCTGTGTTACCTCTGAATCACACTTTAACTCTAGTTTCAGATGTAGTATAGATGTTTTCTATCCTTGTAAAGTGTTATGATTTGGCTCTTTCAAAGATAACCTGCTTTGTACGAAATGCTTTCTTTTCTGTATTCTGATGTTGAGAAGAACTTTTCAATGGTTCTCTAGCAATTCTGGCTTACTTATAGTTACTTGCTCTGAATTACTAGTTGTTTCTTCCAGTGTCCAGTAAAGGACTTTCTACACCAAATGGAAGAGTCTCCCTCAATTACAAGCACCTGCTTAAAATCTTAGCTGACTTTGAAAACACACAGGTACTAACAACTTGCTGCATTCTCATGAACCGTTGAGAAACTCTAAAACGCTGTGTTACCTCTGAATCACACTTTAACTCTAGTTTCAGATGTAGTATAGATGTTTTCTATCCTTGTAAAGTGTTATCATTTGGCTCTTTCAAAGATAACCAACCTGCTTTGTACGAAATGCTTTCTTTACTGTATTCTGATGTTGAGAAGCACTTTTCAATGGTTCTCTAGCAATTCTGGCTAACTCATAGTTACTTGCTCCGAATTACTAGTTGTTTCTTCCAGTGTCCAGTAAAGGACTTTCTACACCAAATGGAAGAGTTCCCCTCAATTACAAGCACCTGCTTAAAATCTTAGCTGACTTTGAAAACACAGAGGTACTAACAACTTGCTGCATTCTTATGAAACGTTGAGAAACTCGAAAACGCTGTGTTACCTCTGAATCACACTTTAACTCTAGTTTCAGATGTAGTATAGATGTTTTCTATCCTTGTAAAGTGTTATCATTCGGCTCCTTCAAAGATAACCAACCTGCTTTGTCCGAAATGCTTTCTTTACTGTATTCTGATGTTGAGAAGCACTTTTCAATGGTTCTCTAGCAATTCTGGCTTACTTATAGTTAATTGGTCTGAATTACTAGTTGTTTCTTCCAGTGTCCAGTAAAGGACTTTCTACACCAAATGGAAGAGTTCCCCTCAATTACAAGCACCTCCTTAAAATCTTAGCTGACTTTGATAACACAGAGGTACTAACAACTTGCTGCATTCTCAGGAAACGTTGAGAACCTCTAAAACGCTGTGTTACCTCTGAATCACACTTTAACTCTAGTTTCAGATGTATTATACATGTTTTCTATCCTTGTAAAGTGTTATGATTTGGCTCTTTCAAAGATAACCTGCTTTGTACGAAATGCTTTCTTTTCTGTATTCTGATGTTGAGAAGAACTTTTCAATGGTTCTCTAGCAATTCTGGCTTACTTATAGTTACTTGCTCTGAATTACTAGTTGTTTCTTCCAGTGTCCAGTAAAGGACTTTCTACACCAAATGGAAGAGTTCCCCTCAATTATAAGCACCTGCTTAAAATCTTAGCTGACTTTGAAAACACACATGTACTATCAACTTGCTGCATTCTCATGAAACGTTGAGAAACTCTAAAACGCTGTGTTACCTCTGAATCACACTTTAACTCAAGTTTCAGATGTAGTATAGATGTTTTCTATCCTTGTAAAGTGTTATCATTTGGCTCTTTCAAAGATAACCTACCTGCTATGTAAGAAATGCTTTCTTTACTGTATTCTGACGTTGAGAAGCACTTTTCAATGGTTCTCTAGCAATTCTGGCTTACTTATAGTTACTTGCTCTGAATTACTAGTTGTTTCTTCCAGTGTCCAGTAAAGGACTTTCTACACCAAATGGAAGAGTTCCCCTCAATTACAAGCAACTGCTTAAAATCTTAGCTGACTTTGAAAACACAGAGGTACTAACAACTTGCTGCATTCTCATGAAACGTTGAGAAACTCTAAAACGCTGTGTTACCTCTCAATCACACTTTAACTCTAGTTTCAGATGTAGTATAGATGTTTTCTATCCTTGTAAAGTGTTATCATTCGTCTCTTTCAAAGATAACCAACCTGCTTTTACGAAATGCTTTCTTTACTGTATTCTGATGTTGCGAAGCACTTTTCAATGGTTCTCTAGCAATTCTGGCTAACTTATAGTTAGTTGCTCCGAATTACTAGTTGTTTCTTCCAGTGTCCAGTAAAGGACTTTCTACACCAAATGGAAGAGTTCCCTTCAATTACAAGTAACTGCTTAAAATCTTAGCTGACTTTGAAAACACACATGTACTAAAAACTTGCTGCATTCTCATGAAACGTTGAGAAACTCTAAAACGCTGTGTTACCTCTGAATCACACTTTAACTCTAGTTTCAGATGTAGTATAGATGTTTTCTATCCTTGTAAAGTGTTATCATTTGGCTCTTTCAAAGATAACCAACCTGCCTTGTACGAAATGCTTTCTTTACTGTATTCTGATGTTGAGAAGCACTTTTCAATGGTTCTCTAGCAATTCTGGCTAACTTAAAGTTACTTGCTCCGAATTACTAGTTGTTTCTTCCAGTGTCCAGTAAAGGACTTTCTACACCAAATGGAAAAGTTCCCTTCAATTACAAGCAACTGCTTAAAATCTTAGCTGACTTTGAAAACACACATGTACTAAAAACTTGCTGCATTCTCATGAAACGTTGAGAAACTCTAAAACGCTGTGTTACCTCTGAATCATACTTTAACTCTAGTTTCAGATGTAGTATAGATGTTTTCTATCCTTGTAAAGTGTTATCATTTGGCTCTTTCAAAGATAACCAACCTGCTTTGTACGAAATGCTTTCTTTACTGTATTCTGATGTTGAGAAGCACTTTTCAATGGTTCTCTAGCAATTCTGGCTAACTTATAGTTACTTGCTCCGAATTACTAGTTGTTTCTTCCAGTGTCCAGTAAAGGACTTTCTACACCAAATGGAAGAGTTCCCTTCAATTACAAGCAACTGCTTAAAATCTTAGCTGACTTTGAAAACACACATGTACTAAGAACTTGCTGCATTCTCATGAAACGTTGAGAAACTCTAAAACGCTGTGTTACCTCTGAATCACACTTTAACTCTAGTTTCAGATGTAGTATAGATGTTTTCTATCCTTGTAAAGTGTAATCATTTGGCTCTTTCAAAGATAAACAACCTGCTTTGTACGAAATGCTTTCTTTACTGTATTCTGATGTTGAGAAGCACTTTTCAATGGTTCTCTAGCAATTCTGGCTAACTTATAGTTACTTGCTCCGAATTACTAGTTGTTTCTTCCAGTGTCCTGTAAAGGACTTTCTACACCAAATGGAAGAGTTCCCCTCAATTACAAGCACCTGCTTAAAATCTTAGCTGACTTTGAAAACATACATTTACTAAGAACTTTCTGCATTCTCATGAAACGTTGAGAAACTCTAAAACGCTGTGTTACCTCTGAATCACACTTTAACTCTAGTTTCAGATGTAGTATAGATGTTTTCTATCCTTGTAAAGTGTTATCATTTGGCTCTTTCAAAGATAACCAACCTGCTTTGTACGAAATGCTTTCTTTACTGTATTCTGATGTTGAGAAGCACTTTTCAATGGTTCTCTAGCAATTCTGGCTAACTTATAGTTACTTGCTCCGAATTACTAGTTGTTTCTTCCAGTGTCCTGTAAAGGACTTTCTACACCAAATGGAAGAGTTCCCCTCAATTACAAGCACCTGCTTAAAATCTTAGCTGACTTTGAAAACACAGAGGTACTAACAACTTGCTGCATTCTTATGAAACGTTGAGAAACTCTAAAACGCTGTGTTACCTCTGAATCACACTTTAACTCTAGTTTCAGATGTAGTATAGATGTTTTCTATCCTTGTAAAGTGTTATCATTCGGCTCTTTCAAAGATAACCAACCTGCTTTGTACGAAATGCTTTCTTTACTGTATTCTGATGTTGAGAAGCACTTTTCAATGGTTCTCTAGCAATTCTGGCTAACTTATAGTTACTTGCTCCGAATTACTAGTTGTTTCTTCCAGTGTCCAGTAAAGGACTTTCTACACCAAATGGAAGAGTTCCCTTCAATTACAAGCAACTGCTTAAAATCTTAGCTGACTTTGAAAACACACATGTACTAAGAACTTGCTGCATTCTCATGAAACGTTGAGAAACTCTAAAACGCTGTGTTACCTCTGAATCACACTTTAACTCTAGTTTCATTTGTAGTATAGATGTTTTCTATCCTTGTAAAGTGTAATCATTTGGCTCTTTCAAAGATAACCAACCTGCTTTGTACGAAATGCTTTCTTTACTGTATTCTGATGTTGAGAAGCACTTTTCAATGGTTCTCTAGCAATTCTGGCTAACTTATAGTTACTTGCTCCGAATTACTAGTTGTTTCTTCCAGTGTCCAGTAAAGGACTTTCTACACCAAATGGAAGAGTTCCCTTCAATTACAAGCAACTGCTTAAAATCTTAGCTGACTTTGAAAACACACATGTACTATCAACTTGCTGCATTCTCATGAAACGTTGAGAAACTCTAAAACGCTGTGTTACCTCTGAATCACACTTTAACTCAAGTTTCAGATGTAGTATAGATGTTTTCTATCCTTGTAAAGTGTTATCATTTGGCTCTTTCAAAGATAACCTACCTGCTTTGTAGGAAATGCTTTCTTTACTGTATTCTGACGTTGAGAAGCACTTTTCAATGGTTCTCTAGCAATTCTGGCTTACTTATACTTACTTGCTCTGAGTTACTAGTTGTTTCTTCCAGTGTCCATTAAAGGACTTTCTACAGCAAATGGAAGAGTTCCCCTCAATTACAAGCACCTGCTTAAAATCTTAGCTGACTTTGAAAACACAGAGGTACTAACAACTTGCAGCATTCTTATGAAACGTTGAGAAACTCTAAAACGCTGTGTTACCTCTGAATCACACTTTAACTCTATTTTCAGATGTAGTATAGATGTTTTCTATCCTTGTAAAGTGTAATCATTTGGCTCTTTCAAAGATAACCAACCTGCTTTGTACGAAATGCTTTCTTTACTGTATTCTGATGTTGAGAAGCACTTTTCAATGGTTCTCTAGCAATTCTGGATAACTAAAATTACTTGCTCCGAATTACTAGTTGTTTCTTCCAGTGTCCAGTAAAGGACTTTCTACACCAAATGGAAGAGTTCCCCTCAATTACAAGCACCTGCTTAAAATCTTAGCTGACTTTGAAAACACACAGGTACTAACAACTTGCTGCATTCTCATGAAACGTTGAGAACCTCTAAAACGCTGTGTTACCTCTGAATCACACTTTAACTCTAGTTTCAGATGTAGTATAGATGTTTTCTATCCTTATAAAGTGTTATGATTTGGCTCTTTCAAAGATAACCTGCTTTGTACGAAATGCTTTCTTTTCTGTATTCTGATGTTGAGAAGAACTTTTCAATGGTTCTCTAGCAATTCTGGCTTACTTATAGTTACTTGCTCTGAATTACTAGTTGTTTCTTCCAGTGTCCAGTAAAGGACTTTCTACACCAAATGGAAGAGTTCCCCTCAATTACAAGCACCTGCTTAAAATCTTAGCTGACTTTGAAAACACAGAGGTACTAACAACTTGCTGCATTCTCATGAAACGTTGAGAAACTCTAAAACGCTGTGTTACCTCTGAATCACACTTTAACTCTAGTTTCAGATGTAGTATAGATGTTTTCTATCCTTGTAAAGTGAATCATTTGGCTCTTTCAAAGATAACCAACCTGCTTTGTACGAAATGCTTTCTTTACTGTATTCTGATGTTGAGAAGCACTTTTCAATGGTTCTCTACCAATTCTGGCTAACTAAAATTACTTGCTCCGAATTACTAGTTGTTTCTTCCAGTGTCCAGTAAAGGACTTTCTACACCAAATGGAAGAGTTCCCCTCAATTACAAGCACCTGCTTAAAATCTTAGCTGACTTTGAAAACACACAGGTACTAACAACTTGCTGCATTCTCATGAAACGTTGAGAACCTCTAAAACGCTGTGTTACCTCTGAATCACACTTTAACTCTAGTTTCAGATGTAGTATAGATGTTTTCTATCCTTGTAAAGTGTTATGATTTGGCTCTTTCAAAGATAACCTGCTTTGTACGAAATGCTTTCTTTTCTGTATTCTGATGTTGAGAAGAACTTTTCAATGGTTCTCTAGCAATTCTGGCTTACTTATAGTTACTTGCTCTGAATTACTAGTTGTTTCTTCCAGTGTCCAGTAAAGGACTTTCTACACCAAATGGAAGAGTTCCCCTCAATTACAAGCACCTGCTTAAAATCTTAGCTGACTTTGAAAACACAGAGGTACTAACAACTTGCTGCATTCTCATGAAACGTTGAGAAACTCTAAAACGCTGTGTTACCTCTGAATCACACTTTAACTCTAGTTTCAGATGTAGTATAGATGTTTTCTATCCTTGTAAAGTGTTATCATTCGTCTCTTTCAAAGATAACCAACCTGCTTTTACGAAATGCTTTCTTTACTGTATTCTGATGTTGCGAAGCACTTTTCAATGGTTCTCTAGCAATTCTGGCTAACTTATAGTTACTTGCTCCGAATTACTACTTGTTTCTTCCAGTGTCCAGTAAAGGACTTTCTACACCAAATGGAAGAGTTCCCTTCAATTACAAGCAACTGCTTAAAATCTTAGCTGACTTTGCAAACACACATGTACTAAGAACTTGCTGCATTCTCATGAAACGTTGAGAAACTCTAAAACGCTGTGTTACCTCTGAATCACACTTTAACTCTAGTTTCAGATGTAGTATAGATGTTTTCTATCCTTGTAAAGTGTAATCATTTGGCTCTTTCAAAGATAACCAACCTGCTTTGTACGAAATGCTTTCTTTACTGTATTCTGATGTTGAGAAGCACTTTTCAATGGTTCTCTACCAATTCTGGCTTACTTATAGTTACTTGCTCTGAATTACTAGTTGTTTCTTCCAGTGTCCAGGAAAGGACTTTCTACACCAAATGGAAGAGTTCCCCTCAATTACAAGCACCTGCTTAAAATCTTAGCTGACTTTGAAAACACACATGTACTAACAACTTGCTGCATTCTCATGAAATGTTTAGAAACCCTAAAACGCTGTGTTACCTGTGAATCACACTTTAACTCTAGTTTCAGATGTAGTATAGATGTTTTCTATCCTTGTAAAGTGTTATGATTTGGCTCTTTCAAAGATAACCTGCTTTGTACGAAATGCTTTCTTTTCTGTATTCTGATGTTGAGAAGAACTTCTCAATGGTTCTCTAGCAATTCTGGCTTACTTATAGTTACTTGCTCCGAATTACTAGTTGTTTCTTCCAGTGTCCAGTAAAGGACTTTCTACACCAAATGGAAGAGTTCCCCTCAATTACAAGCACCTGCTTAAAATCTTAGCTGACTTTGAAAACACACATGTACTAAGAACTTGCTGCATTCTCATGAAACGTTGAGAAACTCTAAAACGCTGTGTTACCTCTGAATCACACTTTAACTCTAGTTTCAGATGTAGTATAGATGTTTTCTATCCTTGTAAAGTGTTATCATTTGGCTCTTTCAAAGATAACCAACCTGCTTTGTCCGAAATGCTTTCTTTACTGTATTCTGATGTTGAGAAGCACTTTTCAATGGTTCTCTAGCAATTCTGGCTTACTTATAGTTAATTGGTCTGAATTACTAGTTGTTTCTTCCAGTGTCCAGTAAAGGACTTTCTACACCAAATGGAAGAGTTCCCCTCAATTACAAGCACCTGCTTAAAATCTTAGCTGACTTTGAAAACACAGAGGTACTAACAACTTGCTGCATTCTCAGGAAACGTTGAGAACCTCTAAAACGCTGTGTTACCTCTGAATCACACTTTAACTCTAGTTTCAGATGTAGTATAGATGTTTTCTATCCTTGTAAAGTGTTATGATTTGGCTCTTTCAAAGATAACCTGCTTTGTATGAAATGCTTTCTTTTCTGTATTCTGATGTTGAGAAGAACTTTTCAATGGTTCTCTAGCAATTCTGGCTTACTTATAGTTACTTGCTCTGAATTACTAGTTGTTTCTTCCAGTGTCCAGTAAAGGACTTTCTACACCAAATGGAAGAGTTCCCCTCAATTATAAGCACCTGCTTAAAATCTTAGATGACTTTGAAAACACACATGTACTAAGAACTTGCTGCATTCTCATGAAACGTTGAGAAACTCTAAAACGCTGTGTTACCTCTGAATCACACTTTAACTCTAGTTTCAGATGTAGTATAGATGTTTTCTATCCTTGTAAAGTGTTATGATTTGGCTCTATCAAAGATAACCAACCTGCTTTGTACGAAATGCTTTATTTACTGTACTCTGATGTTGAGAAGCACTTTTCAATGGTTCTCTAGCAATTCTGGCTTACTTATAGTTACTTGGTCTGAATTACTAGTTGTTTCTTCCAGTGTCCAGTAAAGGACTTTCTACACCAAATGGAAGAGTTCCCCTCAATTACAAGCACCTGCTTAAAATCTTAGCTGACTTTGAAAACACAGAGGTACTAACAACTTGCTGCATTCTCAGGAAAAGGTTGAGAACCTCTAAAACGCTGTGTTACCTCTGAATCACACTTTAACTCTAGTTTCAGATGTAGTATAGATGTTTTCTATCCTTGTAAAGTGTTATGATTTGGCTCTTTCAAAGATAACCTGCTTTGTACGAAATGCTTTCTTTTCTGTATTCTGATGTTGAGAAGAACTTTTCAATGGTTCTCTAGCAATTCTGGCTTACTTATAGTTACTTGCTCTGAATTACTAGTTGTTTCTTCCAGTGTCCAGTAAAGGACTTTCTACACCAAATGGAAGAGTTCCCCTCAATTACAAGCACCTGCTTAAAATCTTAGCTGACTTTGAAAACACACAGGTACTAACAACTTGCTGCATTCTCATGAACCGTTGAGAAACTCTAAAACGCTGTGTTACCTCTGAATCACACTTTAACTCTAGTTTCAGATGTAGTATAGATGTTTTCTATCCTTGTAAAGTGTTATCATTTGACTCTTTCAAAGATAACCAACCTGCTTTGTACGAAATGCTTTCTTTACTGTATTCTGATGTTGAGAAGCACTTTTCAATGGTTCGCTAGCAATTCTGGCTAACTCATAGTTACTTGCTCCGAATTACTAGTTGTTTCTTCCAGTGTCCAGTAAAGGACTTTCTACACCAAATGGAAGAGTTCCCCTCAATTACAAGCACCTGCTTAAAATCTTAGCTGACTTTGAAAACACAGAGGTACTAACAACTTGCTGCATTCTTATGAAACGTTGAGAAACTCGAAAACGGTGTGTTACCTCTGAATCACACTTTAACTCTAGTTTCAGATGTAGTATAGATGTTTTCTATCCTTGTAAAGTGTTATCATTCGGCTCTTTTAAAGATAACCAACCTGCTTTGTCCGAAATGCTTTCTTTACTGTATTCTGATGTTGAGAAGCACTTTTCAATGGTTCTCTAGCAATTCTGGCTTACTTATAGTTAATTGGTTTGAATTACTAGTTGTTTCTTCCAGTGTCCAGTAAAGGACTTTCTACACCAAATGGAAGAGTTCCCCTCAATTACAAGCACCTGCTTAAAATCTTAGCTGACTTTGAAAACACAGAGGTACTAACAACTTGCTGCATTCTCAGGAAACGTTGAGAACCTCTAAAACGCTGTGTTACCTCTGAATCACACTTTAACTCTAGTTTCAGATGTATTATACATGTTTTCTATCCTTGTAAAGTGTTATGATTTGGCTCTTTCAAAGATAACCTGCTTTGTACGAAATGCTTTCTTTTCTGTATTCTGATGTTGAGAAGAACTTTTCAATGGTTCTCTAGCAATTCTGGCTTACTTACAGTTACTTGCTCTGAATTACTAGCTGTTTCTTCCAGTGTCCAGTAAAGGACTTTCTACACCAAATGGAAGAGTTCCCCTCAATTATAAGCACCTGCTTAAAATCTTAGCTGACTTTGAAAACACACATGTACTAAGAACTTGCTGCATTCTCATGAAACGTTGAGAAACTCTAAAACGCTGTGTTACCTCTGAATCACACTTTAACTCTAGTTTCAGATGTATTATAGATGTTTTCTATCCTTGTAAAGTGTTATGATTTGGCTCTTTCAAAGATAACCAACCTGCTTTGTACGAAATGCTTTCTTTACTGTATTCTGATGTTGAGAAGCACTTTTCAATGGTTCTCTAGCAATTCTGGCTAACTTATAGTTACTAGCTCCGAATTACTAGTTGTTTCTTCCAGTGTCCAGTAAAGGACTTTCTACACCAAATAGAAGAGTTCCCTTCAATTACAAGCAATTGCTTAAAATCTTAGCTGACTTTGAAAACACACATGTACTAAGAACTTGCTGCATTCTCATGAAACGTTGAGAAACTCTAAAACGCTGTGTTACCTCTGAATCACACTTTAACTCTAGTTTCAGATGTAGTATAGATGTTTTCTATCCTTGTAAAGTGTTATCATTTGGCTCTTTCAAAGATAACCAACCTGCTTTGTCCGAAATGCTTTCTTTACTGTATTCTGATGTTGAGAAGCACTTTTCAATGGTTCTCTAGCAATTCTGGCTTACTTATAGTTACTTGGTCTGAATTGCTAGTTGTTTCTTCCAGTGTCCAGTAAAGGACTTTCTACACCAAATGGAAGAGTTCCCCTCAATTACAAGCACCTGCTTAAAATCTTAGCTGACTTTGAAAACACAGAGGTACTAACAACTTGCTGCATTCTCAGGAAACGTTGAGAACCTCTAAAACGCTGTGTTACCTCTGAATCACACTTTAACTCTAGTTTCAGATGTAGTATAGATGTTTTCTATCCTTGTAAAGTGTTATGATTTGGCTCTTTCAAAGATAACCTGCTTTGTACGAAATGCTTTCTTTTCTGTATTCTGATGTTGAGAAGAACTTTTCAATGGTTCTCTAGCAATTCTGGCTTACTTATAGTTACTTGCTCTGAATTACTAGTTGTTTCTTCCAGTGTCCAGTAAAGGACTTTCTACACCAAATGGAAGAGTCTCCCTCAATTACAAGCACCTGCTTAAAATCTTAGCTGACTTTGAAAACACACAGGTACTAACAACTTGCTGCATTCTCATGAACCGTTGAGAAACTCTAAAACGCTGTGTTACCTCTGAATCACACTTTAACTCTAGTTTCAGATGTAGTATAGATGTTTTCTATCCTTGTAAAGTGTTATCATTTGGCTCTTTCAAAGATAACCAACCTGCTTTGTACGAAATGCTTTCTTTACTGTATTCTGATGTTGAGAAGCACTTTTCAATGGTTCTCTAGCAATTCTGGCTAACTCATAGTTACTTGCTCCGAATTACTAGTTGTTTCTTCCAGTGTCCAGTAAAGGACTTTCTACACCAAATGGAAGTGTTCCCCTCAATTACAAGCACCTGCTTAAAATCTTAGCTGACTTTGAAAACACACATGTACTAAGAACTTGCTGCATTCTCATGAAACGTTGAGAAACTCTAAAACGCTGTGTTACCTCTGAATCACACTTTAACTCTAGTTTCAGATGTAGTATAGATGTTTTCTATCCTTGTAAAGTGTTATGATTTGGCTCTTTCAAAGATAACCAACCTGCTTTGTACGAAATGCTTTCTTTACTGTATTCTGATGTTGAGAAGCACTTTTCAATGGTTCTCTAGCAATTCTGGCTTACTTATAGTTACTTGGTCTGAATTACTAGTTGTTTCTTCCAGTGTCCAGTAAAGGACTTTCTACACCAAATGGAAGAGTTCCCCTCAATTACAAGCACCTGCTTAAAATCTTAGCTGACTTTGAAAACACAGAGGTACTAACAACTTGCTGCATTCTCAGGAAACGTTGAGAACCTCTAAAACGCTGTGTTACCTCTGAATCACACTTTAACTCTAGTTTCAGATGTAGTATAGATGTTTTCTATCCTTGTAAAGTGTTATGATTTGGCTCTTTCAAAGATAACCTGCTTTGTACGAAATGCTTTCTTTTCTGTATTCTGATGTTGAGAAGAACTTTTCAATGGTTCTCTAGCAATTCTGGCTTACTTATAGTTACTTGCTCTGAATTACTAGTTCTTTCTTCCAGTGTCCAGTAAAGGACTTTCTACACCAAATGGAAGAGTTCCCCTCAATTATAAGCACCTGCTTAAAATCTTAGCTGACTTTGAAAACACACATGTACTAAGAACTTGCTGCATTCTCATGAAACGTTGAGAAACTCTAAAACGCTGTGTTACCTCTGAATCACACTTTAACTCTAGTTTCAGATGTAGTATAGATGTTTTCTATCCTTGTAAAGTGTTATGATTTGGCTCTTTCAAAGATAACCTGCTTTGTACGAAATGCTTTCTTTTCTGTATTCTGATGTTGAGAAGAACTTTTCAATGGTTCTCTAGCAATTCTGGCTTACTTATAGTTACTTGCTCTGAATTACTAGTTGTTTCTTCCAGTGTCCAGTAAAGGACTTTCTACACCAAATGGAAGAGTTCCCCTCAATTATAAGCACCTGCTTAAAATCTTAGATGACTTTGAAAACACACATGTACTAAGAACTTGCTGCATTCTCATGAAACGTTGAGAAACTCTAAAACGCTGTGTTACCTCTGAATCACACTTTAACTCTAGTTTCAGATGTAGTATAGATGTTTTCTATCCTTGTAAAGTGTTATGATTTGGCTCTATCAAAGATAACCAACCTGCTTTGTACGAAATGCTTTATTTACTGTATTCTGATGTTGAGAAGCACTTTTCAATGGTTCTCTAGCAATTCTGGCTTACTTATAGTTACTTGGTCTGAATTACTAGTTGTTTCTTCCAGTGTCCAGTAAAGGACTTTCTACACCAAATGGAAGAGTTCCCCTCAATTACAAGCACCTGCTTAAAATCTTAGCTGACTTTGAAAACACAGAGGTACTAACAACTTGCTGCATTCTCAGGAAACGTTGAGAACCTCTAAAACGCTGTGTTACCTCTGAATCACACTTTAACTCTAGTTTCAGATGTAGTATAGATGTTTTCTATCCTTGTAAAGTGTTATGATTTGGCTCTTTCAAAGATAACCTGCTTTGTACGAAATGCTTTCTTTTCTGTATTCTGATGTTGAGAAGAACTTTTCAATGGTTCTCTAGCAATTCTGGCTTACTTATAGTTACTTGCTCTGAATTACTAGTTGTTTCTTCCAGTGTCCAGTAAAGGACTTTCTACACCAAATGGAAGAGTCTCCCTCAATTACAAGCACCTGCTTAAAATCTTAGCTGACTTTGAAAACACACAGGTACTAACAACTTGCTGCATTCTCATGAACCGTTGAGAAACTCTAAAACGCTGTGTTACCTCTGAATCACACTTTAACTCTAGTTTCAGATGTAGTATAGATGTTTTCTATCCTTGTAAAGTGTTATCATTTGGCTCTTTCAAAGATAACCAACCTGCTTTGTACGAAATGCTTTCTTTACTGTATTCTGATGTTGAGAAGCACTTTTCAATGGTTCTCTAGCAATTCTGGCTAACTCATAGTTACTTGCTCCGAATTACTAGTTGTTTCTTCCAGTGTCCAGTAAAGGACTTTCTACACCAAATGGAAGTGTTCCCCTCAATTACAAGCACCTGCTTAAAATCTTAGCTGACTTTGAAAACACACATGTACTAAGAACTTGCTGCATTCTCATGAAACGTTGAGAAACTCTAAAACGCTGTGTTACCTCTGAATCACACTTTAACTCTAGTTTCAGATGTAGTATAGATGTTTTCTATCCTTGTAAAGTGTTATGATTTGGCTCTTTCAAAGATAACCAACCTGCTTTGTACGAAATGCTTTCTTTACTGTATTCTGATGTTGAGAAGCACTTTTCAATGGTTCTCTAGCAATTCTGGCTTACTTATAGTTACTTGGTCTGAATTACTAGTTGTTTCTTCCAGTGTCCAGTAAAGGACTTTCTACACCAAATGGAAGAGTTCCCCTCAATTACAAGCACCTGCTTAAAATCTTAGCTGACTTTGAAAACACAGAGGTACTAACAACTTGCTGCATTCTCAGGAAACGTTGAGAACCTCTAAAACGCTGTGTTACCTCTGAATCACACTTTAACTCTAGTTTCAGATGTAGTATAGATGTTTTCTATCCTTGTAAAGTGTTATGATTTGGCTCTTTCAAAGATAACCTGCTTTGTACGAAATGCTTTCTTTTCTGTATTCTGATGTTGAGAAGAACTTTTCAATGGTTCTCTAGCAATTCTGGCTTACTTATAGTTACTTGCTCTGAATTACTAGTTCTTTCTTCCAGTGTCCAGTAAAGGACTTTCTACACCAAATGGAAGAGTTCCCCTCAATTATAAGCACCTGCTTAAAATCTTAGCTGACTTTGAAAACACACATGTACTAAGAACTTGCTGCATTCTCATGAAACGTTGAGAAACTCTAAAACGCTGTGTTACCTCTGAATCACACTTTAACTCTAGTTTCAGATGTAGTATAGATGTTTTCTATCCTTGTAAAGTGTTATGATTTGGCTCTTTCAAAGATAACCTGCTTTGTACGAAATGCTTTCTTTTCTGTATTCTGATGTTGAGAAGAACTTTTCAATGGTTCTCTAGCAATTCTGGCTTACTTATAGTTACTTGCTCTGAATTACTAGTTGTTTCTTCCAGTGTCCAGTAAAGGACTTTCTACACCAAATGGAAGAGTTCCCCTCAATTATAAGCACCTGCTTAAAATCTTAGATGACTTTGAAAACACACATGTACTAAGAACTTGCTGCATTCTCATGAAACGTTGAGAAACTCTAAAACGCTGTGTTACCTCTGAATCACACTTTAACTCTAGTTTCAGATGTAGTATAGATGTTTTCTATCCTTGTAAAGTGTTATGATTTGGCTCTATCAAAGATAACCAACCTGCTTTGTACGAAATGCTTTATTTACTGTATTCTGATGTTGAGAAGCACTTTTCAATGGTTCTCTAGCAATTCTGGCTTACTTATAGTTACTTGGTCTGAATTACTAGTTGTTTCTTCCAGTGTCCAGTAAAGGACTTTCTACACCAAATGGAAGAGTTCCCCTCAATTACAAGCACCTGCTTAAAATCTTAGCTGACTTTGAAAACACAGAGGTACTAACAACTTGCTGCATTCTCAGGAAACGTTGAGAACCTCTAAAACGCTGTGTTACCTCTGAATCACACTTTAACTCTAGTTTCAGATGTAGTATAGATGTTTTCTATCCTTGTAAAGTGTTATGATTTGGCTCTTTCAAAGATAACCTGCTTTGTACGAAATGCTTTCTTTTCTGTATTCTGATGTTGAGAAGAACTTTTCAATGGTTCTCTAGCAATTCTGGCTTACTTATAGTTACTTGCTCTGAATTACTAGTTGTTTCTTCCAGTGTCCAGTAAAGGACTTTCTACACCAAATGGAAGAGTCTCCCTCAATTACAAGCACCTGCTTAAAATCTTAGCTGACTTTGAAAACACACAGGTACTAACAACTTGCTGCATTCTCATGAACCGTTGAGAAACTCTAAAACGCTGTGTTACCTCTGAATCACACTTTAACTCTAGTTTCAGATGTAGTATAGATGTTTTCTATCCTTGTAAAGTGTTATCATTTGGCTCTTTCAAAGATAACCAACCTGCTTTGTACGAAATGCTTTCTTTACTGTATTCTGATGTTGAGAAGCACTTTTCAATGGTTCTCTAGCAATTCTGGCTAACTCATAGTTACTTGCTCCGAATTACTAGTTGTTTCTTCCAGTGTCCAGTAAAGGACTTTCTACACCAAATGGAAGAGTTCCCCTCAATTACAAGCACCTGCTTAAAATCTTAGCTGACTTTGAAAACACAGAGGTACTAACAACTTGCTGCATTCTCAGGAAACGTTGAGAACCTCTAAAACGCTGTGTTACCTCTGAATCACACTTTAACTCTAGTTTCAGATGTAGTATAGATGTTTTCTATCCTTGTAAAGTGTTATGATTTGGCTCTTTCAAAGATAACCTGCTTTGTACGAAATGCTTTCTTTTCTGTATTCTGATGTTGAGAAGAACTTTTCAATGGTTCTCTAGCAATTCTGGCTTACTTATAGTTACTTGCTCTGAATTACTAGTTCTTTCTTCCAGTGTCCAGTAAAGGACTTTCTACACCAAATGGAAGAGTCTCCCTCAATTACAAGCACCTGCTTAAAATCTTAGCTGACTTTGAAAACACACAGGTACTAACAACTTGCTGCATTCTCATGAACCGTTGAGAAACTCTAAAACGCTGTGTTACCTCTGAATCACACTTTAACTCTAGTTTCAGATGTAGTATAGATGTTTTCTATCCTTGTAAAGTGTTATCATTTGGCTCTTTCAAAGATAACCAACCTGCTTTGTACGAAATGCTTTCTTTACTGTATTCTGATGTTGAGAAGCACTTTTCAATGGTTCTCTAGCAATTCTGGCTAACTCATAGTTACTTGCTCCGAATTACTAGTTGTTTCTTCCAGTGTCCAGTAAAGGACTTTCTACACCAAATGGAAGAGTTCCCCTCAATTACAAGCACCTGCTTAAAATCTTAGCTGACTTTGAAAACACACATGTACTAAGAACTTGCTGCATTCTCATGAAACGTTGAGAAACTCTAAAACGCTGTGTTACCTCTGAATCACACTTTAACTCTAGTTTCAGATGTAGTATAGATGTTTTCTATCCTTGTAAAGTGTTATCATTTGGCTCTTTCAAAGATAACCAACCTGCTTTGTCCGAAATGCTTTCTTTACTGTATTCTGATGTTGAGAAGCACTTTTCAATGGTTCTCTAGCAATTCTGGCTTACTTATAGTTACTTGGTCTGAATTACTAGTTGTTTCTTCCAGTGTCCAGTAAAGGACTTTCTACACCAAATGGAAGAGTTCCCCTCAATTACAAGCACCTGCTTAAAATCTTAGCTGACTTTGAAAACACAGAGGTACTAACAACTTGCTGCATTCTCAGGAAACGTTGAGAACCTCTAAAACGCTGTGTTACCTCTGAATCACACTTTAACTCTAGTTTCAGATGTAGTATAGATGTTTTCTATCCTTGTAAAGTGTTATGATTTGGCTCTTTCAAAGATAACCTGCTTTGTACGAAATGCTTTCTTTTCTGTATTCTGATGTTGAGAAGAACTTTTCAATGGTTCTCTAGCAATTCTGGCTTACTTATAGTTACTTGCTCTGAATTACTAGTTCTTTCTTCCAGTGTCCAGTAAAGGACTTTCTACACCAAATGGAAGAGTTCCCCTCAATTATAAGCACCTGCTTAAAATCTTAGCTGACTTTGAAAACACACATGTACTAAGAACTTGCTGCATTCTCATGAAACGTTGAGAAACTCTAAAACGCTGTGTTACCTCTGAATCACACTTTAACTCTAGTTTCAGATGTAGTATAGATGTTTTCTATCCTTGTAAAGTGTTATGATTTGGCTCTTTCAAAGATAACCAACCTGCTTTGTACGAAATGCTTTCTTTACTGTATTCTGATGTTGAGAAGCACTTTTCAATGGTTCTCTAGCAATTCTGGCTTACTTATAGTTAATTGGTCTGAATTACTAGTTGTTTCTTCCAGTGTCCAGTAAAGGACTTTCTACACCAAATGGAAGAGTTCCCCTCAATTACAAGCACCTGCTTAAAATCTTAGCTGACTTTGAAAACACAGAGGTACTAACATATTGCTGCATTCTCAGGAAACGTTGAGAACCTCTAAAACGCTGTGTTACCTCTGAATCACACTTTAACTCTAGTTTCAGATGTATTATAGATGTTTTCTATCCTTGTAAAGTGTTATGATTTGGCTCTTTCAAAGATAACCTGCTTTGTACGAAATGCTTTCTTTTCTGTATTCTGATGTTGAGAATAACTTTTCAATGGTTCTCTAGCAATTCTGGCTTACTTATAGTTACTTGCTCTGAATTACTAGTTGTTTCTTCCAGTGTCCAGTAAAGGACTTTCTACACCAAATGGAAGAGTTCCCCTCAATTATAAGCACCTGCTTAAAATCTTAGCTGACTTTGAAAACACACATGTACTAAGAACTTGCTGCATTCTCATGAAACGTTGAGAAACTCTAAAACGCTGTGTTACCTCTGAATCACACTTTAACTCTAGTTTCAGATGTAGTATAGATGTTTTCTATCCTTGTAAAGTGTTATGATTTGGCTCTATCAAAGATAACCAACCTGCTTTGTACGAAATGCTTTATTTACTGTATTCTGATGTTGAGAAGCACTTTTCAATGGTTCTCTAGCAATTCTGGCTTACTTATAGTTACTTGGTCTGAATTACTAGTTGTTTCTTCCAGTGTCCAGTAAAGGACTTTCTACACCAAATGGAAGAGTTCCCCTCAATTACAAGCACCTGCTTAAAATCTTAGCTGACTTTGAAAACACAGAGGTACTAACAACTTGCTGCATTCTCAGGAAACGTTGAGAACCTCTAAAACGCTGTGTTACCTCTGAATCACACTTTAACTCTAGTTTCAGATGTAGTATAGATGTTTTCTATCCTTGTAAAGTGTTATGATTTGGCTCTTTCAAAGATAACCTGCTTTGTACGAAATGCTTTCTTTTCTGTATTCTGATGTTGAGAAGAACTTTTCAATGGTTCTCTAGCAATTCTGGCTTACTTATAGTTACTTGCTCTGAATTACTAGTTGTTTCTTCCAGTGTCCAGTAAAGGACTTTCTACACCAAATGGAAGAGTTCCCCTCAATTATAAGCACCTGCTTAAAATCTTAGCTGACTTTGAAAACACACATGTACTAAGAACTTGCTGCATTCTCATGAAACGTTGAGAAACTCTAAAACGCTGTGTTACCTCTGAATCACACTTTAACTCTAGTTTCAGATGTAGTATAGATGTTTTCTATCCTTGTAAAGTGTTATCATTTGGCTCTTTCAAAGATAACCAACCTGCTTTGTACGAAATGCTTTCTTTACTGTATTCTGATGTTGAGAAGCACTTTTCAATGGTTCTCTAGCAATTCTGGCTAACTTATAGTTACTAGCTCCGAATTACTAGTTGTTTCTTCCAGTGTCCAGTAAAGGACTTTCTACACCAAATAGAAGAGTTCCCTTCAATTACAAGCAATTGCTTAAAATCTTAGCTGACTTTGAAAACACACATGTACTAAGAACTTGCTGCATTCTCATGAAAGGTTGAGAAACTCTAAAACGCTGTGTTACCTCTGAATCACACTTTAACTCTAGTTTCAGATGTAGTATAGATGTTTTCTATCCTTGTAAAGTGTTATCATTTGGCTCTTTCAAAGATAACCAACCTGCTTTGTCCGAAATGCTTTCTTTACTGTATTCTGATGTTGAGAAGCACTTTTCAATGGTTCTCTAGCAATTCTGGCTTACTTATAGTTAATTGGTCTGAATTACTAGTTGTTTCTTCCAGTGTCCAGTAAAGGACTTTCTACACCAAATGGAAGAGTTCCCCTCAATTACAAGCACCTGCTTAAAATCTTAGCTGACTTTGAAAACACAGAGGTACTAACAACTTGCTGCGTTCTCAGGAAACGTTGAGAACCTCTAAAACGCTGTGTTACCTCTGAATCACACTTTAACTCTAGTTTCAGATGTAGTATAGATGTTTTCTATCCTTGTAAAGTGTTATGATTTGGCTCTTTCAAAGATAACCTGCTTTGTACGAAATGCTTTCTTTTCTGTATTCTGATGTTGAGAAGAACTTTTCAATGGTTCTCTAGCAATTCTGGCTTACTTATAGTTACTTGGTCTGAATTACTAGTTGTTTCTTCCAGTGTCCAGTAAAGGACTTTCTACACCAAATGGAAGAGTTCCCCTCAATTACAAGCACCTGCTTAAAATCTTAGCTGACTTTGAAAACACAGAGGTACTAACAACTTGCTGCATTCTCAGGAAACGTTGAGAACCTCTAAAACGCTGTGTTACCTCTGAATCACACTTTAACTCTAGTTTCAGATGTAGTATAGATGTTTTCCATCCTTGTAAAGTGTTATGATTTGGCTCTTTCAAAGATAACCTGCTTTGTACGAAATGCTTTCTTTTCTGTATTCTGATGTTGAGAAGAACTTTTCAATGGTTCTCTAGCAATTCTGGCTTACTTATAGTTACTTGCTCTGAATTACTAGTTGTTTCTTCCAGTGTCCAGTAAAGGACTTTCTACACCAAATGGAAGAGTCTCCCTCAATTACAAGCACCTGCTTAAAATCTTAGCTGACTTTGAAAACACACAGGTACTAACAACTTGCTGCATTCTCATGAACCGTTGAGAAACTCTAAAACGCTGTGTTACCTCTGAATCACACTTTAACTCTAGTTTCAGATGTAGTATAGATGTTTTCTATCCTTGTAAAGTGTTATCATTTGGCTCTTTCAAAGATAACCAACCTGATTTGTACGAAATGCTTTCTTTACTGTATTCTGATGTTGAGAAGCACTTTTCAATGGTTCTCTAGCAATTCTGGCTAACTTATAGTTACTTGCTCCGAATTACTAGTTGTTTCTTCCAGTGTCCAGTAAAGGACTTTCTACACCAAATGGAAGAGTTCCCCTCAATTACAAGCACCTGCTTAAAATCTTAGCTGACTTTGAAAACACAGAGGTACTAACAACTTGCTGCATTCTTATGAAACGTTGAGAAACTCGAAAACGCTGTGTTACCTCTGAATCACACTTTAACTCTAGTTTCAGATGTAGTATAGATGTTTTCTATCCTTGTAAAGTGTTATCATTCGGCTCTTTCAAAGATAACCAACCTGCTTTGTACGAAGTGCTTTCTTTACTGTATTCTGATGTTGAGAAGCACTTTTCAATGGTTCTCTAGCAATTCTGGCTTACTTATAGTTACTTGCTCCGAATTACTAGTTGTTTCTTCCAGTGTCCAGTAAAGGACTTTCTACACCAAATGGAAGAGTTCCCTTCAATTACAAGTAACTGCTTAAAATCTTAGCTGACTTTGAAAACATACATTTACTAAGAACTTTCTGCATTCTCATGAAACGTTGAGAAACTCTAAAACGCTGTGTTACCTCTGAATCACACTTCAAGTCTAGTTTCAGATGTAGTATAGATGTTTTGTATCCTTGTAAAGTGTTATCATTTGGCTCGTTCAAAGATAACCAACCTGCTTTGTACGAAATGCTTTCTTTACTGTATTCTGATGTTGAGAAGCACTTTTCAATGGTTCTCTAGCAATTCTGGCTAACTTATTGTTACTTGCTCCGAATTACTAGTTGTTTCTTCCAGTGTCCAGTAAAGGACTTTCTACACCAAATGGAAGAGTTCCCTTCAATTACAAGCAACTGCTTAAAATCTTAGCTGACTTTGAAAACACACATGTACTATCAACTTGCTGCATTCTCATGAAACGTTGAGAAACTCTAAAACGCTGTGTTACCTCTGAATCACACTTTAACTCAAGTTTCAGATGTAGTATAGATGTTTTCTATCCTTGTAAAGTGTTATCATTTGGCTCTTTCAAAGATAACCAACCTGCTTTGTAGGAAATGCTTTCTTTACTGTATTCTGACGTTGAGAAGCACTTTTCAATGGTTCTCTAGCAATTCTGGCTTACTTATAGTTACTTGCTCTGAGTTACTAGTTGTTTCTTCCAGTGTCCATTAAAGGACTTTCTACAGCAAATGGAAGAGTTCCCCTCAATTACAAGCACCTGCTTAAAATCTTAGCTGACTTTGAAAACACAGAGGTACTAACAACTTGCTGCATTCTTATGAAACGTTGAGAAACTCTAAAACGCTGTGTTACCTCTGAATCACACTTTAACTCTAGTTTCAGATGTAGTATAGATGTTTTCTATCCTTGTAAAGTGTTATGATTTGGCTCTTTCAAAGATAACCAACCTGCTTTGTACGAAATGCTTTCTTTACTGTATTCTGATGTTGAGAAGCACTTTTCAATGGTTCTCTAGCAATTCTGGCTTACTTATAGTTAATTGGTCTGAATTACTAGTTGTTTCTTCCAGTGTCCAGTAAAGGACTTTCTACACCAAATGGAAGAGTTCCCCTCAATTACAAGCACCTGCTTAAAATCTTAGCTGACTTTGAAAACACAGAGGTACTAACATATTGCTGCATTCTCAGGAAACGTTGAGAACCTCTAAAACGCTGTGTTACCTCTGAATCACACTTTAACTCTAGTTTCAGATGTATTATAGATGTTTTCTATCCTTGTAAAGTGTTATGATTTGGCTCTTTCAAAGATAACCTGCTTTGTACGAAATGCTTTCTTTTCTGTATTCTGATGTTGAGAATAACTTTTCAATGGTTCTCTAGCAATTCTGGCTTACTTATAGTTACTTGCTCTGAATTACTAGTTGTTTCTTCCAGTGTCCAGTAAAGGACTTTCTACACCAAATGGAAGAGTTCCCCTCAATTATAAGCACCTGCTTAAAATCTTAGCTGACTTTGAAAACACACATGTACTAAGAACTTGCTGCATTCTCATGAAACGTTGAGAAACTCTAAAACGCTGTGTTACCTCTGAATCACACTTTAACTCTAGTTTCAGATGTAGTATAGATGTTTTCTATCCTTGTAAAGTGTTATGATTTGGCTCTATCAAAGATAACCAACCTGCTTTGTACGAAATGCTTTATTTACTGTATTCTGATGTTGAGAAGCACTTTTCAATGGTTCTCTAGCAATTCTGGCTTACTTATAGTTACTTGGTCTGAATTACTAGTTGTTTCTTCCAGTGTCCAGTAAAGGACTTTCTACACCAAATGGAAGAGTTCCCCTCAATTACAAGCACCTGCTTAAAATCTTAGCTGACTTTGAAAACACAGAGGTACTAACAACTTGCTGCATTCTCAGGAAACGTTGAGAACCTCTAAAACGCTGTGTTACCTCTGAATCACACTTTAACTCTAGTTTCAGATGTAGTATAGATGTTTTCTATCCTTGTAAAGTGTTATGATTTGGCTCTTTCAAAGATAACCTGCTTTGTACGAAATGCTTTCTTTTCTGTATTCTGATGTTGAGAAGCACTTTTCAATGGTTCTCTAGCAATTCTGGCTTACTTATAGTTACTTGCTCTGAATTACTAGTTGTTTCTTCCAGTGTCCAGTAAAGGACTTTCTACACCAAATGGAAGAGTTCCCCTCAATTATAAGCACCTGCTTAAAATCTTAGCTGACTTTGAAAACACACATGTACTAAGAACTTGCTGCATTCTCATGAAACGTTGAGAAACTCTAAAACGCTGTGTTACCTCTGAATCACACTTTAACTCTAGTTTCAGATGTAGTATAGATGTTTTCTATCCTTGTAAAGTGTTATCATTTGGCTCTTTCAAAGATAACCAACCTGCTTTGTACGAAATGCTTTCTTTACTGTATTCTGATGTTGAGAAGCACTTTTCAATGGTTCTCTAGCAATTCTGGCTAACTTATAGTTACTAGCTCCGAATTACTAGTTGTTTCTTCCAGTGTCCAGTAAAGGACTTTCTACACCAAATAGAAGAGTTCCCTTCAATTACAAGCAATTGCTTAAAATCTTAGCTGACTTTGAAAACACACATGTACTAAGAACTTGCTGCATTCTCATGAAAGGTTGAGAAACTCTAAAACGCTGTGTTACCTCTGAATCACACTTTAACTCTAGTTTCAGATGTAGTATAGATGTTTTCTATCCTTGTAAAGTGTTATCATTTGGCTCTTTCAAAGATAACCAACCTGCTTTGTCCGAAATGCTTTCTTTACTGTATTCTGATGTTGAGAAGCACTTTTCAATGGTTCTCTAGCAATTCTGGCTTACTTATAGTTAATTGGTCTGAATTACTAGTTGTTTCTTCCAGTGTCCAGTAAAGGACTTTCTACACCAAATGGAAGAGTTCCCCTCAATTACAAGCACCTGCTTAAAATCTTAGCTGACTTTGAAAACACAGAGGTACTAACAACTTGCTGCGTTCTCAGGAAACGTTGAGAACCTCTAAAACGCTGTGTTACCTCTGAATCACACTTTAACTCTAGTTTCAGATGTAGTATAGATGTTTTCTATCCTTGTAAAGTGTTATGATTTGGCTCTTTCAAAGATAACCTGCTTTGTACGAAATGCTTTCTTTTCTGTATTCTGATGTTGAGAAGAACTTTTCAATGGTTCTCTAGCAATTCTGGCTTACTTATAGTTACTTGGTCTGAATTACTAGTTGTTTCTTCCAGTGTCCAGTAAAGGACTTTCTACACCAAATGGAAGAGTTCCCCTCAATTACAAGCACCTGCTTAAAATCTTAGCTGACTTTGAAAACACAGAGGTACTAACAACTTGCTGCATTCTCAGGAAACGTTGAGAACCTCTAAAACGCTGTGTTACCTCTGAATCACACTTTAACTCTAGTTTCAGATGTAGTATAGATGTTTTCCATCCTTGTAAAGTGTTATGATTTGGCTCTTTCAAAGATAACCTGCTTTGTACGAAATGCTTTCTTTTCTGTATTCTGATGTTGAGAAGAACTTTTCAATGGTTCTCTAGCAATTCTGGCTTACTTATAGTTACTTGGTCTGAATTACTAGTTGTTTCTTCCAGTGTCCAGTAAAGGACTTTCTACACCAAATGGAAGAGTCTCCCTCAATTACAAGCACCTGCTTAAAATCTTAGCTGACTTTGAAAACACACAGGTACTAACAACTTGCTGCATTCTCATGAACCGTTGAGAAACTCTAAAACGCTGTGTTACCTCTGAATCACACTTTAACTCTAGTTTCAGATGTAGTATAGATGTTTTCTATCCTTGTAAAGTGTTATCATTTGGCTCTTTCAAAGATAACCAACCTGATTTGTACGAAATGCTTTCTTTACTGTATTCTGATGTTGAGAAGCACTTTTCAATGGTTCTCTAGCAATTCTGGCTTACTTATAGTTACTTGCTCCGAATTACTAGTTGTTTCTTCCAGTGTCCAGTAAAGGACTTTCTACACCAAATGGAAGAGTTCCCTTCAATTACAAGTAACTGCTTAAAATCTTAGCTGACTTTGAAAACATACATTTACTAAGAACTTTCTGCATTCTCATGAAACGTTGAGAAACTCTAAAACGCTGTGTTACCTCTGAATCACACTTCAAGTCTAGTTTCAGATGTAGTATAGATGTTTTGTATCCTTGTAAAGTGTTATCATTTGGCTCGTTCAAAGATAACCAACCTGCTTTGTACGAAATGCTTTCTTTACTGTATTCTGATGTTGAGAAGCACTTTTCAATGGTTCTCTAGCAATTCTGGCTAACTTATTGTTACTTGCTCCGAATTACTAGTTGTTTCTTCCAGTGTCCAGTAAAGGACTTTCTACACCAAATGGAAGAGTTCCCTTCAATTACAAGCAACTGCTTAAAATCTTAGCTGACTTTGAAAACACACATGTACTATCAACTTGCTGCATTCTCATGAAACGTTGAGAAACTCTAAAACGCTGTGTTACCTCTGAATCACACTTTAACTCAAGTTTCAGATGTAGTATAGATGTTTTCTATCCTTGTAAAGTGTTATCATTTGGCTCTTTCAAAGATAACCAACCTGCTTTGTAGGAAATGCTTTCTTTACTGTATTCTGACGTTGAGAAGCACTTTTCAATGGTTCTCTAGCAATTCTGGCTTACTTATAGTTACTTGCTCTGAGTTACTAGTTGTTTCTTCCAGTGTCCATTAAAGGACTTTCTACAGCAAATGGAAGAGTTCCCCTCAATTACAAGCACCTGCTTAAAATCTTAGCTGACTTTGAAAACACAGAGGTACTAACAACTTGCTGCATTCTTATGAAACGTTGAGAAACTCTAAAACGCTGTGTTACCTCTGAATCACACTTTAACTCTAGTTTCAGATGTAGTATAGATGTTTTCTATCCTTGTAAAGTGTAATCATTTGGCTCTTTCAAAGATAACCAACCTGCTTTGTACGAAATGCTTTCTTTACTGTATTCTGATGTTGAGAAGCACTTTTCAATGGTTCTCTAGCAATTCTGGCTAACTAAAATTACTTGCTCCGAATTACTAGTTGTTTCTTCCAGTGTCCAGTAAAGGACTTTCTACACCAAATGGATGAGTTCCCCTCAATTACAAGCACCTGCTTAAAATCTTAGCTGACTTTGAAAACACACAGCTACTAACAACTTGCTGCATTCTCATGAAACGTTGAGAACCTCTAAAACGCTGTGTTACCTCTGAATCACACTTTAACTCTAGTTTCAGATGTAGTATAGATGTTTTCTATCCTTGTAAAGTGTTATGATTTGGCTCTTTCAAAGATAACCTGCTTTGTACGAAATGCTTTCTTTTCTGTATTCTGATGTTGAGAAGAACTTTTCAATGGTTCTCTAGCAATTCTGGCTTACTTATAGTTACTTGCTCTGAATTACTAGTTGTTTCTTCCAGTGTCCAGTAAAGGACTTTCTACACCAAATGGAAGAGTTCCCCTCAATTACAAGCACCTGCTTAAAATCTTAGCTGACTTTGAAAACACAGAGGTACTAACAACTTGCTGCATTCTCATGAAACGTTGAGAAACTCTAAAACGCTGTGTTACCTCTGAATCACACTTTAACTCTAGTTTCAGATGTAGTATAGATGTTTTCTATCCTTGTAAATTGTTATCATTCGTCTCTTTCAAAGATAACCAACCTGCTTTTACGAAATGCTTTCTTTACTGTATTCTGATGTTGCGAAGCACTTTTCAATGGTTCTCTAGCAATTCTGGCTAACTTATAGTTACTTGCTCCGAATTACTAGTTGTTTTTCCAGTGTCCAGTAAAGGACTTTCTACACCAAATGGAAGAGTTCCCTTCAATTACAAGTAACTGCTTAAAATCTTAGCTGACTTTGAAAACATACATTTACTAAGAACTTTCTGCATTCTCATGAAACGTTGAGAAACTCTAAAACGCTGTGTTACCTCTGAATCACACTTTAACTCTAGTTTCAGATGTAGTATAGATGTTTTCTATCCTTGTAAAGTGTAATCATTTGGCTCTTTCAAAGATAACCAACCTGCTTTGTACGAAATGCTTTCTTTACTGTATTCTGATGTTGAGAAGCACTTTTCAATGGTTCTCTACCAATTCTGGCTTACTTATAGTTACTTGCTCTGAATTACTAGTTGATTCTTCCAGTGTCCAGGAAAGGACTTTCTACACCAAATGGAAGAGTTCCCCTCAATTACAAGCACCTGCTTAAAATCTCAGCTGACTTTGAAAACACACATGTACTAACAACGTGCTGCATTCTCATGAAATGTTTAGAAACCCTAAAACGCTGTGTTACCTCTGAATCACACTTTAACTCTAGTTTCGGATGTAGTATAGATGTTTTCTATCCTTGTAAAGTGTTATCATTTGGCTCTTTCAAAGATAACCAACCTGCCTTGTACGAAATGCTTTCTTTACTGTATTCTGATGTTGAGAAGCACTTTTCAATGGTTCTCTAGCAATTCTGGCTAACTTATAGTTACTTGCTCCGAATTACTAGTTGTTTCTTCCAGTGTCCAGTAAAGGACTTTCTACACCAAATGGAAGAGTTCCCTTCAATTACAAGCAACTGCTTAAAATCTTAGCTGACTTTGAAAACACACATGTACTAAGAACTTGCTGCATTCTCATGAAACGTTGAGAAACTCTAAAACGCTGTGTTACCTCTGAATCACACTTTAACTCTAGTTTCAGATGTAGTATAGATGTTTTCTATCCTTGTAAAGTGTTATGATTTGGCTCTATCAAAGATAACCAACCTGCTTTGTACGAAATGCTTTATTTACTGTATTCTGATGTTGAGAAGCACTTTTCAATGGTTCTCTAGCAATTCTGGCTTACTTATAGTTACTTGGTCTGAATTACTAGTTGTTTCTTCCAGTGTCCAGTAAAGGACTTCCTACACCAAATGGAAGAGTTCCCCTCAATTACAAGCACCTGCTTAAAATCTTAGCTGACTTTGAAAACACAGAGGTATTAACAACTTGCTGCATTCTCAGGAAACGTTGAGAACCTCTAAAACGCTGTGTTACCTCTGAATCACACTTTAACTCTAGTTTCAGATGTAGTATAGATGTTTTCTATCCTTGTAAAGTGTTATGATTTGGCTCTTTCAAAGATAACCTGCTTTGTACGAAATGCTTTCTTTTCTGTATTCTGATGTTGAGAAGAACTTTTCAATGGTTCTCTAGCAATTCTGGCTTACTTATAGTTACTTGCTCTGAATTACTAGTTGTTTCTTCCAGTGTCCAGTAAAGGACTTTCTACACCAAATGGAAGAGTCTCCCTCAATTACAAGCACCTGCTTAAAATCTTAGCTGACTTTGAAAACACACAGGTACTAACAACTTGCTGCATTCTCATGAACCGTTGAGAAACTCTAAAACGCTGTGTTACCTCTGAATCACACTTTAACTCTAGTTTCAGATGTAGTATAGATGTTTTCTATCCTTGTAAAGTGTTATCATTTGGCTCTTTCAAAGATAACCAACCTGCTTTGTACGAAATGCTTTCTTTACTGTATTCTGATGTTGAGAAGCACTTTTCAATGGTTCTCTAGCAATTCTGGCTAACTTATAGTTACTTGCTCCGAATTACTAGTTGTTTCTTCCAGTGTCCAGTAAAGGACTTTCTACACCAAATGGAAGAGTTCCCTTCAATTACAAGTAACTGCTTAAAATCTTAGCTGACTTTGAAAACATACATTTACTAAGAACTTTCTGCATTCTCATGAAACGTTGAGAAACTCTAAAACGCTGTGTTACCTCTGAATCACACTTTAAGACTAGTTTCAGATGTAGTATAGATGTTTTGTATCCTTGTAAAGTGTTATCATTTGGCTCGTTCAAAGATAACCAACCTGCTTTGTACGAAATGCTTTCTTTACTGTATTCTGATGTTGAGAAGCACTTTTCAATGGTTCTCTAGCAATTCTGGCTAACTTATAGTTACTTGCTCCGAATTACTAGTTGTTTCTTCCAGTGTCCAGTAAAGGACTTTCTACACCAAATGGAAGAGTTCCCTTCAATTACAAGCAACTGCTTAAAATCTTAGCTGACTTTGAAAACACACATGTACTATCAACTTGCTGCATTCTCATGAAACGTTGAGAAACTCTAAAACGCTGTGTTACCTCTGAATCACACTTTAACTCAAGTTTCAGATGTAGTATAGATGTTTTCTATCCTTGTAAAGTGTTATCATTTGGCTCTTTCAAAGATAACCAACCTGCTTTGTAGGAAATGCTTTCTTTACTGTATTCTGACGTTGAGAAGCACTTTTCAATGGTTCTCTAGCAATTCTGGCTTACTTATAGTTACTTGCTCTGAGTTACTAGTTGTTTCTTCCAGTGTCCATTAAAGGACTTTCTACAGCAAATGGAAGAGTTCCCCTCAATTACAAGCACCTGCTTAAAATCTTAGCTGACTTTGAAAACACAGAGGTACTAACAACTTGCTGCATTCTTATGAAACCTTGAGAAACTCTAAAACGCTGTGTTACCTCTGAATCACACTTTAACTCTAGTTTCAGATGTAGTATAGATGTTTTCTATCCTTGTAAAGTGTAATCATTTGGCTCTTTCAAAGATAACCAACCTGCTTTGTACGAAATGCTTTCTTTACTGTATTCTGATGTTGAGAAGCACTTTTCAATGGTTCTCTAGCAATTCTGGCTAACTAAAATTACTTGCTCCGAATTACTAGTTGTTTCTTCCAGTGTCCAGTAAAGGACTTTCTACACCAAATGGATGAGTTCCCCTCAGTTACAAGCACCTGCTTAAAATCTTAGCTGACTTTGAAAACACACAGCTACTAACAACTTGCTGCATTCTCATGAAACGTTGAGAACCTCTAAAACGCTGTGTTACCTCTGAATCACACTTTAACTCTAGTTTCAGATGTAGTATAGATGTTTTCTATCCTTGTAAAGTGTTATGATTTGGCTCCTTCAAAGATAACCTGCTTTGTACGAAATGCTTTCTTTTCTGTATTCTGATGTTGAGAAGAACTTTTCAATGGTTCTCTAGCAATTCTGGTTTACTTATAGTTACTTGCTCTGAATTACTAGTTGTTTCTTCCAGTGTCCAGTAAAGGACTTTCTACACCAAATGGAAGAGTTCCCCTCAATTACAAGCACCTGCTTAAAATCTTAGCTGACTTTGAAAACACAGAGGTACTAACAACTTGCTGCATTCTCATGAAACGTTGAGAAACTCTAAAACGCTGTGTTACCTCTGAATCACACTTTAACTCTAGTTTCAGATGTAGTATAGATGTTTTCTATCCTTGTAAACTGTTATCATTCGTCTCTTTCAAAGATAACCAACCTGCTTTTACGAAATGCTTTCTTTACTGTATTCTGATGTTGCGAAGCACTTTTCAATGGTTCTCTAGCAATTCTGGCTAACTTATAGTTACTTGCTCCGAATTACTAGTTGTTTCTTCCAGTGTCCAGTAAAGGACTTTCTACACCAAATGGAAGAGTTCCCTTCAATTACAAGTAACTGCTTAAAATCTTAGCTGACTTTGAAAACATACATTTACTAAGAACTTTCTGCATTCTCATGAAACGTTGAGAAACTCTAAAACGCTGTGTTACCTCTGAATCACACTTTAACTCTAGTTTCAGATGTAGTATAGATGTTTTCTATCCTTGTAAAGTGTTATCATTCGTCTCTTTCAAAGATAACCAACCTGCTTTTACGAAATGCTTTCTTTACTGTATTCTGATGTTGCGAAGCACTTTTCAAGGGTTCTCTAGCAATTCTGGCTAACTTATAGTTACTTGCTCCGAATTACTAGTTGTTTCTTCCAGTGTCCAGTAAAGGACTTTCTACACCAAATGGAAGAGTTCCCTTCAATTACAAGCAACTGCTTAAAATCTTAGCTGACTTTGAAAACACACATGTACTAAGAACTTGCTGCATTCTCATGAAACGTTGAGAAACTCTAAAACGCTGTGTTACCTCTCAATCACACTTTAACTCTAGTTTCAGATGTAGTATAGATGTTTTCTATCCTTGTAAAGTGTTATCATTCGGCTCTTTCAAAGATAACCAACCTGCTTTGTACGAAATGCTTTCTTTACTGTATTCTGATATTGAGAAGCACTTTTCAATGGTTCTCTAGCAATTCTGGCTAAATTATAGTTACTTGCTCCGAATTACTAGTTGTTTCTTCCAGTGTCCAGTAAAGGACTTTCTACACCAAATGGAAGAGTTCCCTTCAATTACAAGTAACTGCTTAAAATCTTAGCTGACTTTGAAAACATACATTTACTAAGAACTTGCTGCATTCTCATGAAAGGTTGAGAAACTCTAAAACGCTGTGTTACCTCTGAATCACACTTTAACTCTAGTTTCAGATGTAGTATAGATGTTTTCTATCCTTGTAAAGTGTTATCATTTGGCTCTTTCAAAGATAACCAACCTGCTTTGTACGAAATGCTTTCTTTACTGTATTCTGATGTTGAGAAGCACTTTTCAATGGTTCTCTAGCAATTCTGGCTAACTTATAGTTACTTGCTCCGAATTACTAGTTGTTTCTTCCAGTGTCCAGTAAAGGACTTTCTACACCAAATGGAAGAGTTCCCTTCAATTACAAGCAACTGCTTAAAATCTTAGCTGACTTTGAAAACACACATGTACTAAGAACTTGCTTCATTCTCATGAAACGTTGAGAAACTCTAAAACGCTGTGTTACCTCTGAATCACACTTTAACTCTAGTTTCAGATGTAGTATAGATGTTTTCTATCCTTGTAAAGTGTAATCATTTGGCTCTTTCAAAGATAACCAACCTGCTTTGTACGAAATGCTTTCTTTACTGTATTCTGATGTTGAGAAGCACTTTTCAATGGTTCTCTAGCAATTCTGGCTAACTTATAGTTACTTGCTCCGAATTACTAGTTGTTTCTTCCAGTGTCCTGTAAAGGACTTTCTACACCAAATGGAAGAGTTCCCCTCAATTACAAGCACCTGCTTAAAATCTTAGCTGACTTTGAAAACACACATGTACTAAGAACTTGCTGCATTCTCATGAAAATTTGAGAAACTCTAAAACACTGTGTTACCTCTGAATCACACTTTAACTCTAGTTTGATTTGTAGTATAGATGTTTTCTATCCTTGTAAAGTGTAATCATTTGGCTCTTTCAAAGATAACCAACCTGCTTTGTACGAAATGCTTTCTTTTCTGTATTCTGATGTTGAGAAGCACTTTTCAATGGTTCTCTAGCAATTCTGGCTAACTTATAGTTACTTCCTCCGAATTACTAGTTGTTTCTTCCAGTGTCCAGTAAAGGACTTTCTACACCAAATGGAAGAGTTCCCCTCAATTACAAGCACCTGCTTAAAATCTTAGCTGACTTTGAAAACACAGAGGTACTAACAACTTGCTGCATTCTTATGAAAGGTTGAGAAACTCTAAAACGCTGTGTTACCTCTGAATCACACTTTAACTCTAGTTTCAGATGTAGTATAGATGTTTTCTATCCTTGTAAAGTGTTATCATTCGGCTCTTTCAAAGATAACCAACCTGCTTTGTACGAAATGCTTTCTTTACTGTATTCTGATGTTGAGAAGCACTTTTCAATGGTTCTCTAGCAATTCTGGCTAACTTATAGTTACTTGCTCCGAATTACTAGTTGTTTCTTCCAGTGTCCAGTAAAGGACTTTCTACACCAAATGGAAGAGTTCCCTTCAATTACAAGCAACTGCTTAAAATCTTAGCTGACTTTGAAAACACACATGTACTAAGAACTTGCTTCATTCTCATGAAACGTTGAGAAACTCTAAAACGCTGTGTTACCTCTGAATCACACTTTAACTCTAGTTTCAGATGTAGTATAGATGTTTTCTATCCTTGTAAAGTGTAATCATTTGGCTCTTTCAAAGATAACCAACCTGCTTTGTACGAAATGCTTTCTTTACTGTATTCTGATGTTGAGAAGCACTTTTCAATGGTTCTCTAGCAATTCTGGCTAACTTATAGTTACTTGCTCCGAATTACTAGTTGTTTCTTCCAGTGTCCTGTAAAGGACTTTCTACACCAAATGGAAGAGTTCCCCTCAATTACAAGCACCTGCTTAAAATCTTAGCTGACTTTGAAAACACACATGTACTAAGAACTTGCTGCATTCTCATGAAAAGTTGAGAAACTCTAAAACGCTGTGTTACCTCTGAATCACACTTTAACTCTAGTTTCATTTGTAGTATAGATGTTTTCTATCCTTGTAAAGTGTAATCATTTGGCTCTTTCAAAGATAACCAACCTGCTTTGTACGAAATGCTTTCTTTTCTGTATTCTGATGTTGAGAAGCACTTTTCAATGGTTCTCTAGCAATTCTGGCTAACTTATAGTTACTTCCTCCGAATTACTAGTTGTTTCTTCCAGTGTCCAGTAAAGGACTTTCTACACCAAATGGAAGAGTTCCCCTCAATTACAAGCACCTGCTTAAAATCTTAGCTGACTTTGAAAACACAGAGGTACTAACAACTTGCTGCATTCTTATGAAACGTTGAGAAACTCGAAAACGCTGTGTTACCTCTGAATCACACTTTAACTCTAGTTTCAGATGTAGTATAGATGTTTTCTATCCTTGTAAAGTGTTATCATTCGGCTCTTTCAAAGATAACCAACCTGCTTTGTACGAAATGCTTTCTTTACTGTATTCTGATATTGAGAAGCACTTTTCAATGGTTCTCTAGCAATTCTGGCTAAATTATAGTTACTTGCTCCGAATTACTAGTTGTTTCTTCCAGTGTCCAGTAAAGGACTTTCTACACCAAATGGAAGAGTTCCCTTCAATTACAAGTAACTGCTTAAAATCTTAGCTGACTTTGAAAACATACATTTACTAAGAACTTGCTGCATTCTCATGAAAGGTTGAGAAACTCTAAAACGCTGTGTTACCTCTGAATCACACTTTAACTCTAGTTTCAGATGTAGTATAGATGTTTTCTATCCTTGTAAAGTGTTATCATTTGGCTCTTTCAAAGATAACCAACCTGCTTTGTACGAAATGCTTTCTTTACTGTATTCTGATGTTGAGAAGCACTTTTCAATGGTTCTCTAGCAATTCTGGCTAACTTATAGTTACTTGCTCCGAATTACTAGTTGTTTCTTCCAGTGTCCAGTAAAGGACTTTCTACACCAAATGGAAGAGTTCCCTTCAATTACAAGCAACTGCTTAAAATCTTAGCTGACTTTGAAAACACACATGTACTAAGAACTTGCTTCATTCTCATGAAACGTTGAGAAACTCTAAAACGCTGTGTTACCTCTGAATCACACTTTAACTCTAGTTTCAGATGTAGTATAGATGTTTTCTATCCTTGTAAAGTGTAATCATTTGGCTCTTTCAAAGATAACCAACCTGCTTTGTACGAAATGCTTTCTTTACTGTATTCTGATGTTGAGAAGCACTTTTCAATGGTTCTCTAGCAATTCTGGCTAACTTATAGTTACTTGCTCCGAATTACTAGTTGTTTCTTCCAGTGTCCTGTAAAGGACTTTCTACACCAAATGGAAGAGTTCCCCTCAATTACAAGCACCTGCTTAAAATCTTAGCTGACTTTGAAAACACACATGTACTAAGAACTTGCTGCATTCTCATGAAAAGTTGAGAAACTCTAAAACGCTGTGTTACCTCTGAATCACACTTTAACTCTAGTTTCATTTGTAGTATAGATGTTTTCTATCCTTGTAAAGTGTAATCATTTGGCTCTTTCAAAGATAACCAACCTGCTTTGTACGAAATGCTTTCTTTTCTGTATTCTGATGTTGAGAAGCACTTTTCAATGGTTCTCTAGCAATTCTGGCTAACTTATAGTTACTTCCTCCGAATTACTAGTTGTTTCTTCCAGTGTCCAGTAAAGGACTTTCTACACCAAATGGAAGAGTTCCCCTCAATTACAAGCACCTGCTTAAAATCTTAGCTGACTTTGAAAACACAGAGGTACTAACAACTTGCTGCATTCTTATGAAACGTTGAGAAACTCGAAAACGCTGTGTTACCTCTGAATCACACTTTAACTCTAGTTTCAGATGTAGTATAGATGTTTTCTATCCTTGTAAAGTGTTATCATTCGGCTCTTTCAAAGATAACCAACCTGCTTTGTACGAAATGCTTTCTTTACTGTATTCTGATATTGAGAAGCACTTTTCAATGGTTCTCTAGCAATTCTGGCTAAATTATAGTTACTTGCTCCGAATTACTAGTTGTTTCTTCCAGTGTCCAGTAAAGGACTTTCTACACCAAATGGAAGAGTTCCCTTCAATTACAAGTAACTGCTTAAAATCTTAGCTGACTTTGAAAACATACATTTACTAAGAACTTGCTGCATTCTCATGAAAGGTTGAGAAACTCTAAAACGCTGTGTTACCTCTGAATCACACTTTAACTCTAGTTTCAGATGTAGTATAGATGTTTTCTATCCTTGTAAAGTGTTATCATTTGGCTCTTTCAAAGATAACCAACCTGCTTTGTACGAAATGCTTTCTTTACTGTATTCTGATGTTGAGAAGCACTTTTCAATGGTTCTCTAGCAATTCTGGCTAACTTATAGTTACTTGCTCCGAATTACTAGTTGTTTCTTCCAGTGTCCAGTAAAGGACTTTCTACACCAAATGGAAGAGTTCCCTTCAATTACAAGCAACTGCTTAAAATCTTAGCTGACTTTGAAAACACACATGTACTAAGAACTTGCTTCATTCTCATGAAACGTTGAGAAACTCTAAAACGCTGTGTTACCTCTGAATCACACTTTAACTCTAGTTTCATTTGTAGTATAGATGTTTTCCATCCTTGTAAAGTATAATCATTTGGCTCTTTCAAAGATAACCAACCTGCTTTGTACGAAATGCTTTCTTTTCTGTATTCTGATGTTGAGAATAACTTTTCAATGGTTCTCTAGCAATTCTGGCTTACTTATAGTTACTTGCTCTGAATTACTAGTTGTTTCTTCCAGTGTCCAGTAAAGGACTTTCTACACCAAATGGAAGAGTCTCCCTCAATTACAAGCACCTGCTTAAAATCTTAGCTGACTTTGAAAACACACAGGTACTAACAACTTGCTGCATTCTCATGAACCGTTGAGAAACTCTAAAACGCTGTGTTACCTCTGAATCACACTTTAACTCTAGTTTCATTTGTAGTATAGATGTTTTCTATCCTTGTAAAGTGTAATCATTTGGCTCTTTCAAAGATAACCAACCTGCTTTGTACGAAATGCTTTCTTTTCTGTATTCTGATGTTGAGAAGCACTTTTCAATGGTTCTCTAGCAATTCTGGCTAACTTATAGTTACTTCCTCCGAATTACTAGTTGTTTCTTCCAGTGTCCAGTAAAGGACTTTCTACACCAAATGGAAGAGTTCCCCTCAATTACAAGCACCTGCTTAAAATCTTAGCTGACTTTGAAAACACAGAGGTACTAACAACTTGCTGCATTCTTATGAAACGTTGAGAAACTCGAAAACGCTGTGTTACCTCTGAATCACACTTTAACTCTAGTTTCAGATGTAGTATAGATGTTTTCTATCCTTGTAAAGTGTTATCATTCGGCTCTTTCAAAGATAACCAACCTGCTTTGTACGAAATGCTTTCTTTACTGTATTCTGATATTGAGAAGCACTTTTCAATGGTTCTCTAGCAATTCTGGCTAAATTATAGTTACTTGCTCCGAATTACTAGTTGTTTCTTCCAGTGTCCAGTAAAGGACTTTCTACACCAAATGGAAGAGTTCCCTTCAATTACAAGTAACTGCTTAAAATCTTAGCTGACTTTGAAAACATACATTTACTAAGAACTTGCTGCATTCTCATGAAAGGTTGAGAAACTCTAAAACGCTGTGTTACCTCTGAATCACACTTTAACTCTAGTTTCAGATGTAGTATAGATGTTTTCTATCCTTGTAAAGTGTTATCATTTGGCTCTTTCAAAGATAACCAACCTGCTTTGTACGAAATGCTTTCTTTACTGTATTCTGATGTTGAGAAGCACTTTTCAATGGTTCTCTAGCAATTCTGGCTAACTTATAGTTACTTGCTCCGAATTACTAGTTGTTTCTTCCAGTGTCCAGTAAAGGACTTTCTACACCAAATGGAAGAGTTCCCTTCAATTACAAGCAACTGCTTAAAATCTTAGCTGACTTTGAAAACACACATGTACTAAGAACTTGCTTCATTCTCATGAAACGTTGAGAAACTCTAAAACGCTGTGTTACCTCTGAATCACACTTTAACTCTAGTTTCATTTGTAGTATAGATGTTTTCCATCCTTGTAAAGTATAATCATTTGGCTCTTTCAAAGATAACCAACCTGCTTTGTACGAAATGCTTTCTTTTCTGTATTCTGATGTTGAGAATAACTTTTCAATGGTTCTCTAGCAATTCTGGCTTACTTATAGTTACTTGCTCTGAATTACTAGTTGTTTCTTCCAGTGTCCAGTAAAGGACTTTCTACACCAAATGGAAGAGTCTCCCTCAATTACAAGCACCTGCTTAAAATCTTAGCTGACTTTGAAAACACACAGGTACTAACAACTTGCTGCATTCTCATGAACCGTTGAGAAACTCTAAAACGCTGTGTTACCTCTGAATCACACTTTAACTCTAGTTTCAGATGTAGTATAGATGTTTTCTATCCTTGTAAAGTGTTATCATTTGGCTCTATCAAAGATAACCAACCTGCTTTGTACGAAATGCATTCTTTACTGTATTCTGATGTTGAGAAGCACTTTTCAATGCTTCTCTAGCAATTCTGGCTAACTTATAGTTACTTGCTCCGAATTACTAGTTGTTTCTTCCAGTGTCCAGTAAAGGACTTTCTACACCAAATAGAAGAGTTCCCTTCAATTACAAGCAATTGCTTAAAATCTTAGCTGACTTTGAAAACATACATTTACTAAGAACTTTCTGCATTCTCATGAAACGTTGAGAAACTCTAAAACGCTGTGTTACCTCTGAATCACACTTTAACTCTAGTTTCAGATGTAGTATAGATGTTTTCTATCCTTGTAAAGTGTTATCATTTGGCTCTTTCAAAGATAACCAACCTGCTTTGAACGAAATGCTTTCTTTACTGTATTCTGATGTTGAGAAGCACTTTTCAATGGTTCTCTAGCAATTCTGGCTAACTTATAGTTACTTGCTCCGAATTACTAGTTGTTTCTTCCAGGGTCCAGTAAAGGACTTTCTACACCAAATGGAAGAGTTCCCTTCAATTACAAGCAACTGCTTAAAATCTTAGCTGACTTTGAAAACACACATGTACTAAGAACTTGCTGCATTCTCATGAAACGTTGAGAAACTCTAAAACGCTGTGTTACCTCTGAATCACACTTTAACTCTAGTTTCATTTGTAGTATAGATGTTTTCTATCCTTGTAAAGTATAATCATTTGGCTCTTTCAAAGATAACCAACCTGCTTTGTCCGAAATGCTTTCTTTACTGTATTCTGATGTTGAGAAGCACTTTTCAATGGTTCTCTAGCAATTCTGGCTTACTTATAGTTACTTGCTCCGAATTACTAGTTGTTTCTTCCAGTGTCCAGTAAAGGACTTTCTACACCAAATGGAAGAGTTCCCCTCAATTACAAGCACCTGCTTAAAATCTTAGCTGACTTTGAAAACACAGAGGTACTAACAACTTGCTGCATTCTCAGGAAACGTTGAGAACCTCTAAAACGCTGTGTTACCTCTGAATCACACTTTAACTCTAGTTTCAGATGTAGTATAGATGTTTTCTATCCTTGTAAAGTGTTATGATTTGGCTCTTTCAAAGATAACCTGCTTTGTACGAAATGCTTTCTTTTCTGTATTCTGATGTTGAGAAGAACTTTTCAATGGTTCTCTAGCAATTCTGGCTAACTTATAGTTACTTGCTCCGAATTACTAGTTGTTTCTTCCAGTGTCCAGTAAAGGACTTTCTACACCAAATGGAAGAGTTCCCCTCAATTATAAGCACCTGCTTAAAATCTTAGCTGACTTTGAAAACACACATGTACTAAGAACTTGCTGCATTCTCATGAAACGTTGAGAAACTCTAAAATGCTGTGTTACCTCTGAATCACACTTTAACTCTAGTTTCAGATGTAGTATAGATGTTTTCTATCCTTGTAAAGTGTTATGATTTTGCTCTATCAAAGATAACCAACCTGCTTTGTACGAAATGCTTTATTTACTGTATTCTGATGTTGAGAAGCACTTTTCAATGGTTCTCTAGCAATTCTGGCTTACTTATAGTTACTTGGTCTGAATTACTAGTTGTTTCTTCCAGTGTCCATTAAAGGACTTTCTACAGCAAATGGAAGAGTTCCCCTCAATTACAAGCACCTGCTTAAAATCTTAGCTGACTTTGAAAACACAGAGGTACTAACAACTTGCTGCATTCTCAGGAAACGTTGAGAACCTCTAAAACGCTGTGTTACCTCTGAATCACACTTTAACTCTAGTTTCAGATGTAGTATAGATGTTTTCTATCCTTGTAAAGTGTTATGATTTGGCTCTTTCAAAGATAACCTGCTTTGTACGAAATGCTTTCTTTTCTGTATTCTGATGTTGAGAAGAACTTTTCAATGGTTCTCTAGCAATTCTGGCTTACTTATAGTTACTTGCTCTGAATTACTAGTTGTTTCTTCCAGTGTCCAGTAAAGGACTTTCTACACCAAATGGAAGAGTCTCCCTCAATTACAAGCACCTGCTTAAAATCTTAGCTGACTTTGAAAACACACAGGTACTAACAACTTGCTGCATTCTCATGAACCGTTGAGAAACTCTAAAACGCTGTGTTACCTCTGAATCACACTTTAACTCTAGTTTCAGATGTAGTATAGATGTTTTCTATCCTTGTAAAGTGTTATCATTTGGCTCTTTCAAAGATAACCAACATGCTTTGTACGAAATGCTTTCTTTACTGTATTCTGATGTTGAGAAGCACTTTTCAATGGTTCTCTAGCAATTATGGCTAACTTATAGTTACTTGCTCCGAATTACTAGTTGTTTCTTCCAGTGTCCAGTAAAGGACTTTCTACACCAAATGAAAGAGTTCCCTTCAATTACAAGCAACTGCTTAAAATCTTAGCTGACTTTGAAAACACACATGTACTATCAACTTGCTGCATTCTCATGAAACGTTGAGAAACTCTAAAACGCTGTGTTACCTCTGAATCACACTTTAACTCAAGTTTCAGATGTAGTATAGATGTTTTCTATCCTTGTAAAGTGTTATCATTTGGCTCTTTCAAAGATAACCAACCTGCTTTGTAGGAAATGCTTTCTTTACTGTATTCTGACGTTGAGAAGCACTTTTCAATGGTTCTCTAGCAATTCTGGCTTACTTATAGTTACTTGCTCTGAGTTACTAGTTGTTTCTTCCAGTGTCCATTAAAGGACTTTCTACAGCAAATGGAAGAGTCTCCCTCAATTACAAGCACCTGCTTAAAATCTTAGCTGACTTTGAAAACACACAGGTACTAACAACTTGCAGCATTCTCATGAACCGTTGAGAAACTCTAAAACGCTGTGTTACCTCTGAATCACACTTTAACTCAAGTTTCAGATGTAGTATAGATGTTTTCTATCCTTGTAAAGTGTTATCATTTGGCTCTTTCAAAGATAACCAACCTGCTTTGTAGGAAATGCTTTCTTTACTGTATTCTGACGTTGAGAAGCACTTTTCAATGGTTCTCTAGCAATTCTGGCTTACTTTAGTTACTTGCTCTGAGTTACTAGTTGTTTCTTCCAGTGTCCATTAAAGGACTTTCTACTGCAAATGGAAGAGTTCCCCTCAATTACAAGCACCTGCTTAAAATCTTAGCTGACTTTGAAAACACAGAGGTACTAACAACTTGCTGCATTCTTATGAAACGTTGAGAAACTCTAAAACGCTGTGTTACCTCTGAATCACACTTTAACTCTAGTTTCATTTGTAGTATAGATGTTTTCTATCCTTGTAAAGTATAATCATTTGGCTCTTTCAAAGATAACCAACCTGCTTTGTCCGAAATGCTTTCTTTACTGTATTCTGATGTTGAGAAGCACTTTTCAATGGTTCTCTAGCAATTCTGGCTTACTTATAGTTACTTGCTCCGAATTACTAGTTGTTTCTTCCAGTGTCCAGTAAAGGACTTTCTACACCAAATGGAAGAGTTCCCCTCAATTACAAGCACCTGCTTAAAATCTTAGCTGACTTTGAAAACACAGAGGTACTAACAACTTGCTGCATTCTCAGGAAACGTTGAGAACCTCTAAAACGCTGTGTTACCTCTGAATCACACTTTAACTCTAGTTTCAGATGTAGTATAGATGTTTTCTATCCTTGTAAAGTGTTATGATTTGGCTCTTTCAAAGATAACCTGCTTTGTACGAAATGCTTTCTTTTCTGTATTCTGATGTTGAGAAGAACTTTTCAATGGTTCTCTAGCAATTCTGGCTAACTTATAGTTACTTGCTCCGAATTACTAGTTGTTTCTTCCAGTGTCCAGTAAAGGACTTTCTACACCAAATGGAAGAGTTCCCCTCAATTATAAGCACCTGCTTAAAATCTTAGCTGACTTTGAAAACACACATGTACTAAGAACTTGCTGCATTCTCATGAAACGTTGAGAAACTCTAAAACGCTGTGTTACCTCTGAATCACACTTTAACTCTAGTTTCAGATGTAGTATAGATGTTTTCTATCCTTGTAAAGTGTTATGATTTTGCTCTATCAAAGATAACCAACCTGCTTTGTACGAAATGCTTTATTTACTGTATTCTGATGTTGAGAAGCACTTTTCAATGGTTCTCTAGCAATTCTGGCTTACTTATAGTTACTTGGTCTGAATTACTAGTTGTTTCTTCCAGTGTCCAGTAAAGGACTTTCTACACCAAATGGAAGAGTTCCCCTCAATTACAAGCACCTGCTTAAAATCTTAGCTGACTTTGAAAACACAGAGGTACTAACAACTTGCTGCATTCTCAGGAAACGTTGAGAACCTCTAAAACGCTGTGTTACCTCTGAATCACCCTTTAACTCTAGTTTCAGATGTAGTATAGATGTTTTCTATCCTTGTAAAGTGTTATGATTTGGCTCTTTCAAAGATAACCTGCTTTGTACGAAATGCTTTCTTTTCTGTATTCTGATGTTGAGAAGAACTTTTCAATGGTTCTCTAGCAATTCTGGCTTACTTATAGTTACTTGCTCTGAATTACTAGTTGTTTCTTCCAGTGTCCAGTAAAGGACTTTCTACACCAAATGGAAGAGTCTCCCTCAATTACAAGCACCTGCTTAAAATCTTAGCTGACTTTGAAAACACACAGGTACTAACAACTTGCTGCATTCTCATGAACCGTTGAGAAACTCTAAAACGCTGTGTTACCTCTGAATCACACTTTAACTCTAGTTTCAGATGTAGTATAGATGTTTTCTATCCTTGTAAAGTGTTATCATTTGGCTCTTTCAAAGATAACCAACATGCTTTGTACGAAATGCTTTCTTTACTGTATTCTGATGTTGAGAAGCACTTTTCAATGGTTCTCTAGCAATTATGGCTAACTTATAGTTACTTGCTCCGAATTACTAGTTGTTTCTTCCAGTGTCCAGTAAAGGACTTTCTACACCAAATGAAAGAGTTCCCTTCAATTACAAGCAACTGCTTAAAATCTTAGCTGACTTTGAAAACACACATGTACTATCAACTTGCTGCATTCTCATGAAACGTTGAGAAACTCTAAAACGCTGTGTTACCTCTGAATCACACTTTAACTCAAGTTTCAGATGTAGTATAGATGTTTTCTATCCTTGTAAAGTGTTATCATTTGGCTCTTTCAAAGATAACCAACCTGCTTTGTAGGAAATGCTTTCTTTACTGTATTCTGACGTTGAGAAGCACTTTTCAATGGTTCTCTAGCAATTCTGGCTTACTTATAGTTACTTGCTCTGAGTTACTAGTTGTTTCTTCCAGTGTCCATTAAAGGACTTTCTACAGCAAATGGAAGAGTTCCCCTCAATTACAAGCACCTGCTTAAAATCTTAGCTGACTTTGAAAACACAGAGGTACTAACAACTTGCTGCATTCTTATGAAACGTTGAGAAACTCTAAAACGCTGTGTTACCTCTGAATCACACTTTAACTCTAGTTTCAGATGTAGTATAGATGTTTTCTATCCTTGTAAAGTGTAATCATTTGGCTCTTTCAAAGATAACCAACCTGCTTTGTACGAAATGCTTTCTTTACTGTATTCTGATGTTGAGAAGCACTTTTCAATGGTTCTCTAGCAATTCTGGCTAACTAAAATTACTTGCTCCGAATTACTAGTTGTTTCTTCCAGTGTCCAGTAAAGGACTTTCTACACCAAATGGATGAGTTCCCCTCAATTACAAGCACCTGCTTAAAATCTTAGCTGACTTGAAAACACACAGCTACTAACAACTTGCTGCATTCTCATGAAACGTTGAGAACCTCTAAAACGCTGTGTTACCTCTGAATCACACTTTAACTCTAGTTTCAGATGTAGTATAGATGTTTTCTATCCTTGTAAAGTGTTATGATTTGGCTCTTTCAAAGATAACCTGCTTTGTACGAAATGCTTTCTTTTCTGTATTCTGATGTTGAGAAGAACTTTTCAATGGTTCTCTAGCAATTCTGGCTTACTTATAGTTACTTGCTCTGAATTACTAGTTGTTTCTTCCAGTGTCCAGTAAAGGACTTTCTACACCAAATGGAAGAGTTCCCCTCAATTACAAGCACCTGCTTAAAATCTTAGCTGACTTTGAAAACAGAGAGGTACTAACAACTTGCTGCATTCTCATGAAACGTTGAGAAACTCTAAAACGCTGTGTTACCTCTGAATCACACTTTAACTCTAGTTTCAGATGTAGTATAGATGTTTTCTATCCTTGTAAAGTGTTATCATTCGGCTCTTTCAAAGATAACCAACCTGCTTTGTACGAAATGCTTTCTTTACTGTATTCTGATGTTGAGAAGCACTTTTCAATGGTTCTCTAGCAATTCTGGCTAACTTATAGTTACTTGCTCCGAATTACTAGTTGTTTCTTCCAGTGTCCAGTAAAGGACTTTCTACACCAAATGGAAGAGTTCCCTTCAATTACAAGTAACTGCTTAAAATCTTAGCTGACTTTGAAAACATACATTTACTAAGAACTTTCTGCATTCTCATGAAACGTTGAGAAACTCTAAAACGCTGTGTTACCTCTGAATCACACTTTAACTCTAGTTTCATTTGTAGTATAGATGTTTTCTATCCTTGTAAAGTATGATCATTTGGCTCTTTCAAAGATAACCAACCTGCTTTGTACGAAATGCTTTCTTTTCTGTATTCTGATGTTGAGAATAACTTTTCAATGGTTCTCTAGCAATTCTGGCTTACTTATAGTTACTTGCTCTGAATTACTAGTTGTTTCTTCCAGTGTCCAGTAAAGGACTTTCTACACCAAATGGAAGAGTCTCCCTCAATTACAAGCACCTGCTTAAAATCTTAGCTGACTTTGAAAACACACAGGTACTAACAACTTGCTGCATTCTCATGAACCGTTGAGAAACTCTAAAACGCTGTGTTACCTCTGAACCACACTTTAACTCTAGTTTCAGATGTAGTATAGATGTTTTCTATCCTTGTAAAGTGTTATCATTTGGCTCTATCAAAGATAACCAACCTGCTTTGTACGAAATGCTTTCTTTACTGTATTCTGATGTTGAGAAGCACTTTTCAATGGTTCTCTAGCAATTCTGGCTAACTTATAGTTACTTGCTCCGAATTACTAGTTGTTTCTTCCAGTGTCCAGTAAAGGACTTTCTACACCAAATAGAAGAGTTCCCTTCAATTACAAGCAATTGCTTAAAATCTTAGCTGACTTTGAAAACATACATTTACTAAGAACTTTCTGCATTCTCATGAAACGTTGAGAAACTCTAAAACGCTGTGTTACCTCTGAATCACACTTTAACTCGAGTTTCAGATGTAGTATAGATGTTTTCTATACTTGTAAAGTGTTATCATTTGGCTCTTTCAAAGATAACCAACCTGATTTGAACGAAATGCTTTCTTTACTGTATTCTGATGTTGAGAAGCACTTTTCAATGGTTCTCTAGCAATTCTGGCTAACTTATAGTTACTTGCTCCGAATTACTAGTTGTTTCTTCCAGTGTCCAGTAAAGGACTTTCTACACCAAATGGAAGAGTTCCCTTCAATTACAAGCAACTGCTTAAAATCTTAGCTGACTTTGAAAACACACATGTACTAAGAACTTGCTGCATTCTCATGAAACGTTGAGAAACTCTAAAACGCTGTGTTACCTCTGAATCACACTTTAACACTAGTTTCATTTGTAGTATAGATGTTTTCTATCCTTGTAAAGTATAATCATTTGGCTCTTTCAAAGATAACCAACCTGCTTTGTCCGAAATGCTTTCTTTACTGTATTCTGATGTTGAGAAGCACTTTTCAATAGTTCTCTAGCAATTCTGGCTTACTTATAGTTAATTGGTCTGAATTACTAGTTGTTTCTTCCAGTGTCCAGTAAAGGACTTTCTACACCAAATGGAAGAGTTCCCCTCAATTACAAGCACCTGCTTAAAATCTTAGCTGACTTTGAAAACACAGAGGTACTAACAACTTGCTGCATTCTCAGGAAACGTTGAGAACCTCTAAAACGCTGTGTTACCTCTGAATCACACTTTAACTCTAGTTTCAGATGTAGTATAGATGTTTTCTATCCTTGTAAAGTGTTATGATTTGGCTCTTTCAAAGATAACCTGCTTTGTACGAAATGCTTTCTTTTCTATATTCTGATGTTGAGAAGAACTTTTCAATGGTTCTCTAGCAATTCTGGCTTACTTATAGTTACTTGCTCTGAATTACTAGTTGTTTCTTCCAGTGTCCAGTAAAGGACTTTCTACACCAAATGGAAGAGTTCCCCTCAATTATAAGCAACTGCTTAAAATCTTAGCTGACTTTGAAAACACACATGTACTAAGAACTTGCTGCATTCTCATGAAACGTTGAGAAACTCTAAAACGCTGTGTTACCTCTGAATCACACTTTAACACTAGTTTCATTTGTAGTATAGATGTTTTCTATCCTTGTAAAGTATAATCATTTGGCTCTTTCAAAGATAACCAACCTGCTTTGTCCGAAATGCTTTCTTTACTGTATTCTGATGTTGAGAAGCACTTTTCAATAGTTCTCTAGCAATTCTGGCTTACTTATAGTTAATTGGTCTGAATTACTAGTTGTTTCTTCCAGTGTCCAGTAAAGGACTTTCTACACCAAATGGAAGAGTTCCCCTCAATTACAAGCACCTGCTTAAAATCTTAGCTGACTTTGAAAACACAGAGGTACTAACAACTTGCTGCATTCTCAGGAAACGTTGAGAACCTCTAAAACGCTGTGTTACCTCTGAATCACACTTTAACTCTAGTTTCAGATGTAGTATAGATGTTTTCTATCCTTGTAAAGTGTTATGATTTGGCTCTTTCAAAGATAACCTGCTTTGTACGAAATGCTTTCTTTTCTATATTCTGATGTTGAGAAGAACTTTTCAATGGTTCTCTAGCAATTCTGGCTTACTTATAGTTACTTGCTCTGAATTACTAGTTCTTTCTTCCAGTGTCCAGTAAAGGACTCTCTACACCAAATGGAAGAGTTCCCCTCAATTATAAGCACCTGCTTAAAATCTTAGCTGACTTTGAAAACACACATGTACTAAGAACTTGCTGCATTCTCATGAAACGTTGAGAAACTCTAAAATGCTGTGTTACCTCTCAATCACACTTTAACTCTAGTTTCAGATGTAGTATAGATGTTTTCTATCCTTGTAAAGTGTTATCATTCGGCTCTTTCAAAGATAACCAACCTGCTTTGTACGAAATGCTTTCTTTACTGTATTCTGATGTTGAGAAGCACTTTTCAATGGTTCTCTAGCAATTCTGGCTAACTTATAGTTACTTGCTCCGAATTACTAGTTGTTTCTTCCAGTGTCCAGTAAAGGACTTTCTACACCAAATGAAAGAGTTCCCTTCAATTACAAGCAACTGCTTAAAATCTTAGCTGACTTTGAAAACACACATGTACTATCAACTTGCTGCATTCTCATGAAACGTTGAGAAACTCTAAAACGCTGTGTTACCTCTGAATCACACTTTAACTCAAGTTTCAGATGTAGTATAGATGTTTTCTATCCTTGTAAAGTGTTATCATTTGGCTCTTTCAAAGATAACCAACCTGCTTTGTAGGAAATGCTTTCTTTACTGTATTCTGACGTTGAGAAGCACTTTTCAATGGTTCTCTAGCAATTCTGGCTTACTTATAGTTACTTGCTCTGAGTTACTAGTTGTTTCTTCCAGTGTCCATTAAAGGACTTTCTACAGCAAATGGAAGAGTTCCCCTCAATTACAAGCACCTGCTTAAAATCTTAGCTGACTTTGAAAACACAGAGGTACTAACAACTTGCTGCATTCTTATGAAACGTTGAGAAACTCTAAAACGCTGTGTTACCTCTGAATCACACTTTAACTCTAGTTTCAGATGTAGTATAGATGTTTTCTATCCTTGTAAAGTGTAATCATTTGGCTCTTTCAAAGATAACCAACCTGCTTTGTACGAAATGCTTTCTTTACTGTATTCTGATGTTGAGAAGCACTTTTCAATGGTTCTCTAGCAATTCTGGCTAACTAAAATTACTTGCTCCGAATTACTAGTTGTTTCTTCCAGTGTCCAGTAAAGGACTTTCTACACCAAATGGATGAGTTCCCCTCAATTACAAGCACCTGCTTAAAATCTTAGCTGACTTGAAAACACACAGCTACTAACAACTTGCTGCATTCTCATGAAACGTTGAGAACCTCTAAAACGCTGTGTTACCTCTGAATCACACTTTAACTCTAGTTTCAGATGTAGTATAGATGTTTTCTATCCTTGTAAAGTGTTATGATTTGGCTCTTTCAAAGATAACCTGCTTTGTACGAAATGCTTTCTTTTCTGTATTCTGATGTTGAGAAGAACTTTTCAATGGTTCTCTAGCAATTCTGGCTTACTTATAGTTACTTGCTCTGAATTACTAGTTGTTTCTTCCAGTGTCCAGTAAAGGACTTTCTACACCAAATGGAAGAGTTCCCCTCAATTACAAGCACCTGCTTAAAATCTTAGCTGACTTTGAAAACACAGAGGTACTAACAACTTGCTGCATTCTCATGAAACGTTGAGAAACTCTAAAACGCTGTGTTACCTCTGAATCACACTTTAACTCTAGTTTCAGATGTAGTATAGATGTTTTCTATCCTTGTAAAGTGTTATCATTCGGCTCTTTCAAAGATAACCAACCTGCTTTGTACGAAATGCTTTCTTTACTGTATTCTGATGTTGAGAAGCACTTTTCAATGGTTCTCTAGCAATTCTGGCTAACTTATAGTTACTTGCTCCGAATTACTAGTTGTTTCTTCCAGTGTCCAGTAAAGGACTTTCTACACCAAATGGAAGAGTTCCCTTCAATTACAAGTAACTGCTTAAAATCTTAGCTGACTTTGAAAACATACATTTACTAAGAACTTTCTGCATTCTCATGAAACGTTGAGAAACTCTAAAACGCTGTGTTACCTCTGAATCACACTTTAACTCTAGTTTCATTTGTAGTATAGATGTTTTCTATCCTTGTAAAGTATAATCATTTGGCTCTTTCAAAGATAACCAACCTGCTTTGTACGAAATGCTTTCTTTTCTGTATTCTGATGTTGAGAATAACTTTTCAATGATTCTCTAGCAATTCTGGCTTACTTATAGTTACTTGCTCTGAATTACTAGTTGTTTCTTCCAGTGTCCAGTAAAGGACTTTCTACACCAAATGGAAGAGTCTCCCTCAATTACAAGCACCTGCTTAAAATCTTAGCTGACTTTGAAAACACACAGGTACTAACAACTTGCTGCATTCTCATGAACCGTTGAGAAACTCTAAAACGCTGTGTTACCTCTGAACCACACTTTAACTCTAGTTTCAGATGTAGTATAGATGTTTTCTATCCTTGTAAAGTGTTATCATTTGGCTCTATCAAAGATAACCAACCTGCTTTGTACGAAATGCTTTCTTTACTGTATTCTGATGTTGAGAAGCACTTTTCAATGGTTCTCTAGCAATTCTGGCTAACTTATAGTTACTTGCTCCGAATTACTAG
>CAWUQJ010000052.1:0-187500 GCA_963924515.1 Vespertilio murinus
CTAACCCTAACCCTAACCCTAACCCTAACCCTAACCCTAACCCTAACCCTAACCCTAACCCTAACCCTAACCCTAACCCTAACCCTAACCCTAACCCTAACCCTAACCCTAACCCTAACCCTAACCCTAACCCTAACCCTAACCCTAACCCTAACCCTAACCCTAACCCTAACCCTAACCCTAACCCTAACCCTAACCCTAACCCTAACCCTAACCCTAACCCTAACCCTAACCCTAACCCTAACCCTAACCCTAACCCTAACCCTAACCCTAACCCTAACCCTAACCCTAACCCTAACCCTAACCCTAACCCTAACCCTAACCCTAACCCTAACCCTAACCCTAACCCTAACCCTAACCCTAACCCTAACCCTAACCCTAACCCTAACCCTAACCCTAACCCTAACCCTAACCCTAACCCTAACCCTAACCCTAACCCTAACCCTAACCCTAACCCTAACCCTAACCCTAACCCTAACCCTAACCCTAACCCTAACCCTAACCCTAACCCTAACCCTAACCCTAACCCTAACCCTAACCCTAACCCTAACCCTAACCCTAACCCTAACCCTAACCCTAACCCTAACCCTAACCCTAACCCTAACCCTAACCCTAACCCTAACCCTAACCCTAACCCTAACCCTAACCCTAACCCTAACCCTAACCCTAACCCTAACCCTAACCCTAACCCTAACCCTAACCCTAACCCTAACCCTAACCCTAACCCTAACCCTAACCCTAACCCTAACCCTAACCCTAACCCTAACCCTAACCCTAACCCTAACCCTAACCCTAACCCTAACCCTAACCCTAACCCTAACCCTAACCCTAACCCTAACCCTAACCCTAACCCTAACCCTAACCCTAACCCTAACCCTAACCCTAACCCTAACCCTAACCCTAACCCTAACCCTAACCCTAACCCTAACCCTAACCCTAACCCTAACCCTAACCCTAACCCTAACCCTAACCCTAACCCTAACCCTAACCCTAACCCTAACCCTAACCCTAACCCTAACCCTAACCCTAACCCTAACCCTAACCCTAACCCTAACCCTAACCCTAACCCTAACCCTAACCCTAACCCTAACCCTAACCCTAACCCTAACCCTAACCCTAACCCTAACCCTAACCCTAACCCTAACCCTAACCCTAACCCTAACCCTAACCCTAACCCTAACCCTAACCCTAACCCTAACCCTAACCCTAACCCTAACCCTAACCCTAACCCTAACCCTAACCCTAACCCTAACCCTAACCCTAACCCTAACCCTAACCCTAACCCTAACCCTAACCCTAACCCTAACCCTAACCCTAACCCTAACCCTAACCCTAACCCTAACCCTAACCCTAACCCTAACCCTAACCCTAACCCTAACCCTAACCCTAACCCTAACCCTAACCCTAACCCTAACCCTAACCCTAACCCTAACCCTAACCCTAACCCTAACCCTAACCCTAACCCTAACCCTAACCCTAACCCTAACCCTAACCCTAACCCTAACCCTAACCCTAACCCTAACCCTAACCCTAACCCTAACCCTAACCCTAACCCTAACCCTAACCCTAACCCTAACCCTAACCCTAACCCTAACCCTAACCCTAACCCTAACCCTAACCCTAACCCTAACCCTAACCCTAACCCTAACCCTAACCCTAACCCTAACCCTAACCCTAACCCTAACCCTAACCCTAACCCTAACCCTAACCCTAACCCTAACCCTAACCCTAACCCCTAACCCTAACCCTAACCCTAACCCTAACCCTAACCCTAACCCTAACCCTAACCCTAACCCTAACCCTAACCCTAACCCTAACCCTAACCCTAACCCTAACCCTAACCCTAACCCTAACCCTAACCCTAACCCTAACCCTAACCCTAACCCTAACCCTAACCCTAACCCTAACCCTAACCCTAACCCTAACCCTAACCCTAACCCTAACCCTAACCCTAACCCTAACCCTAACCCTAACCCTAACCCTAACCCTAACCCTAACCCTAACCCTAACCCTAACCCTAACCCTAACCCTAACCCTAACCCTAACCCTAACCCTAACCCTAACCCTAACCCTAACCCTAACCCTAACCCTAACCCTAACCCTAACCCTAACCCTAACCCTAACCCTAACCCTAACCCTAACCCTAACCCTAACCCTAACCCTAACCCTAACCCTAACCCTAACCCTAACCCTAACCCTAACCCTAACCCTAACCCTAACCCTAACCCTAACCCTAACCCTAACCCTAACCCTAACCCTAACCCTAACCCTAACCCTAACCTAACCCTAACCCTAACCCTAACCCTAACCCTAACCCTAACCCTAACCCTAACCCTAACCCTAACCCTAACCCTAACCCTAACCCTAACCCTAACCCTAACCCTAACCCTAACCCTAACCCTAACCCTAACCCTAACCCTAACCCTAACCCTAACCCTAACCCTAACCCTAACCCTAACCCTAACCCTAACCCTAACCCTAACCCTATCCCTAACCCTAACCCTAACCCTAACCCTAACCCTAACCCTAACCCTAACCCTAACCCTAACCCTAACCCTAACCCTAACCCTAACCCTAACCCTAACCCTAACCCTAACCCTAACCCTAACCCTAACCCTAACCCTAACCCTAACCCTAACCCTAACCCTAACCCTAACCCTACCCTAACCCTAACCCTAACCCTAACCCTAACCCTAACCCTAACCCTAACCCTAACCCTAACCCTAACCCTAACCCTAACCCTAACCCTAACCCTAACCCTAACCCTAACCCTAACCCTAACCCTAACCCTAACCCTAACCCTAACCCTAACCCTAACCCTAACCCTAACCCTAACCCTAACCCTAACCCTAACCCTAACCCTAACCCTAACCCTAACCCTAACCCTAACCCTAACCCTAACCCTAACCCTAACCCTAACCCTAACCCTAACCCTAACCCTAACCCTAACCCTAACCCTAACCCTAACCCTAACCCTAACCCTAACCCTAACCCTAACCCTAACCCTAACCCTAACCCTAACCCTAACCCTAACCCTAACCCTAACCCTAACCCTAACCCTAACCCTAACCCTAACCCTAACCCTAACCCTAACCCTAACCCTAACCCTAACCCTAACCCTAACCCTAACCCTAACCCTAACCCTAACCCTAACCCTAACCCTAACCCTAACCCTAACCCTAACCCTAACCCTAACCCTAACCCTAACCCTAACCCTAACCCTAACCCTAACCCTAACCCTAACCCTAACCCTAACCCTAACCCTAACCCTAACCCTAACCCTAACCCTAACCCTAACCCTAACCCTAACCCTAACCCTAACCCTAACCCTAACCCTAACCCTAACCCTAACCCTAACCCTAACCCTAACCCTAACCCTAACCCTAACCCTAACCCTAACCCTAACCCTAACCCTAACCCTAACCCTAACCCTAACCCTAACCCTAACCCTAACCCTAACCCTAACCCTAACCCTAACCCTAACCCTAACCCTAACCCTAACCCTAACCCTAACCCTAACCCTAACCCTAACCCTAACCCTAACCCTAACCCTAACCCTAACCCTAACCCTAACCCTAACCCTAACCCTAACCCTAACCCTAACCCTAACCCTAACCCTAACCCTAACCCTAACCCTAACCCTAACCCTAACCCTAACCCTAACCCTAACCCTAACCCTAACCCTAACCCTAACCCTAACCCTAACCCTAACCCTAACCCTAACCCTAACCCTAACCCTAACCCTAACCCTAACCCTAACCCTAACCCTAACCCTAACCCTAACCCTAACCCTAACCCTAACCCTAACCCTAACCCTAACCCTAACCCTAACCCTAACCCTAACCTAACCCTAACCCTAACCCTAACCCTAACCCTAACCCTAACCCTAACCCTAACCCTAACCCTAACCCTAACCCTAACCCTAACCCTAACCTTAACCTAACCCTAACCCTACCTAACCCTAACCCTAACCCTAACCCTAACCCTAACCCTAACCCTAACCCTAACCCTAACCCTAACCCTAACCCTAACCCTAACCCTAACCCTAACCCTAACCCTAACCCTAACCCTAACCCTAACCCTAACCCTAACCCTAACCCTAACCCTAACCCTAACCCTAACCCTAACCCTAACCCTAACCCTAACCCTAACCCTAACCCTAACCCTAACCCTAACCCTAACCCTAACCCTAACCCTAACCCTAACCCTAACCCTAACCCTAACCCTAACCCTAACCCTAACCCTAACCCTAACCCTAACCCTAACCCTAACCCTAACCCTAACCCTAACCCTAACCCTAACCCTAACCCTAACCCTAACCCTAACCCTAACCCTAACCCTAACCCTAACCCTAACCCTAACCCTAACCCTAACCCTAACCCTAACCCTAACCCTAACCCTAACCCTAACCCTAACCCTAACCCTAACCCTAACCCTAACCCTAACCTAACCCTAACCCTAACCCTAACCCTAACCCTAACCCTAACCCTAACCCTAACCCTAACCCTAACCCTAACCCTAACCCTAACCCTAACCCTAACCCTAACCCTAACCCTAACCCTAACCCTAACCCTAACCCTAACCCTAACCCTAACCCTAACCCTAACCCTAACCCTAACCCTAACCCTAACCCTAACCCTAACCCTAACCCTAACCCTAACCCTAACCCTAACCCTAACCCTAACCCTAACCCTAACCCTAACCCTAACCCTAACCCTAACCCTAACCCTAACCCTAACCCTAACCCTAACCCTAACCCTAACCCTAACCCTAACCCTAACCCTAACCCTAACCCTAACCCTAACCCTAACCCTAACCCTAACCCTAACCCTAACCCTAACCCTAACCCTAACCCTAACCCTAACCCTAACCCTAACCCTAACCCTAACCCTAACCCTAACCCTAACCCTAACCCTAACCCTAACCCTAACCCTAACCCTAACCCTAACCCTAACCCTAACCCTAACCCTAACCCTAACCCTAACCCTAACCCTAACCCTAACCCTAACCCTAACCCTAACCCTAACCCTAACCCTAACCCTAACCCTACCCTAACCCTAACCCTAACCCTAACCCTAACCCTAACCCTAACCCTAACCCTAACCCTAACCCTAACCCTAACCCTAACCCTAACTAACCCTAACCCTAACCCTAACCCTAACCCTAACCCTAACCCTAACCCTAACCCTAACCCTAACCCTAACCCTAACCCTAACCCTAACCCTAACCCTAACCCTAACCCTAACCCTAACCCTAACCCTAACCCTAACCCTAACCCTAACCCTAACCCTAACCCTAACCCTAACCCTAACCCTAACCCTAACCCTAACCCTAACCCTAACCCTAACCCTAACCCTAACCCTAACCCTAACCCTAACCCTAACCCTAACCCTAACCCTAACCCTAACCCTAACCCTAACCCTAACCCTAACCCTAACCCTAACCCTAACCCTAACCCTAACCCTAACCCTAACCCTAACCCTAACCCTAACCCTAACCCTAACCCTAACCCTAACCCTAACCCTAACCCTAACCCTAACCCTAACCCTAACCCTAACCCTAACCCTAACCCTAACCCTAACCCTAACCCTAACCCTAACCCTAACCCTAACCCTAACCCTAACCCTAACCCTAACCCTAACCCTAACCCTAACCCTAACCCTAACCCTAACCCTAACCCTAACCCTAACCCTAACCCTAACCCTAACCCTAACCCTAACCCTAACCCTAACCCTAACCCTAACCCTAACCCTAACCCTAACCCTAACCCTAACCCTAACCCTAACCCTAACCCTAACCCTAACCCTAACCCTAACCCTAACCCTAACCCTAACCCTAACCCTAACCCTAACCCTAACCCTAACCCTAACCCTAACCCTAACCCTAACCCTAACCCTAACCCTAACCCTAACCCTAACCCTAACCCTAACCCTAACCCTAACCCTAACCCTAACCCTAACCCTAACCCTAACCCTAACCCTAACCCTAACCCTAACCCTAACCCTAACCCTAACCCTAACCCTAACCCTAACCCTAACCCTAACCCTAACCCTAACCCTAACCCTAACCCTAACCCTAACCCTAACCCTAACCCTAACCCTAACCCTAACCCTAACCCTAACCCTAACCCTAACCCTAACCCTAACCCTAACCCTAACCCTAACCCTAACCCTAACCCTAACCCTAACCCTAACCCTAACCCTAACCCTAACCCTAACCCTAACCCTAACCCTAACCCTAACCCTAACCCTAACCCTAACCCTAACCCTAACCCTAACCCTAACCCTAACCCTAACCCTAACCCTAACCCTAACCCTAACCCTAACCCTAACCCTAACCCTAACCCTAACCCTAACCCTAACCCTAACCCTAACCCTAACCCTAACCCTAACCCTAACCCTAACCCTAACCCTAACCCTAACCCTAACCCTAACCCTAACCCTAACCCTAACCCTAACCCTAACCCTAACCCTAACCCTAACCCTAACCCTAACCCTAACCCTAACCCTAACCCTAACCCTAACCCTAACCCTAACCCTAACCCTAACCCTAACCCTAACCCTAACCCTAACCCTAACCCTAACCCTAACCCTAACCCTAACCCTAACCCTAACCCTAACCCTAACCCTAACCCTAACCCTAACCCTAACCCTAACCCTAACCCTAACCCTAACCCTAACCCTAACCCTAACCCTAACCCTAACCCTAACCCTAACCCTAACCCTAACCCTAACCCTAACCCTAACCCTAACCCTAACCCTAACCCTAACCCTAACCCTAACCCTAACCCTAACCCTAACCCTAACCCTAACCCTAACCCTAACCCTAACCCTAACCCTAACCCTAACCCTAACCCTAACCCTAACCCTAACCCTAACCCTAACCCTAACCCTAACCCTAACCCTAACCCTAACCCTAACCCTAACCCTAACCCTAACCCTAACCCTAACCCTAACCCTAACCCTAACCCTAACCCTAACCCTAACCCTAACCCTAACCCTAACCCTAACCCTAACCCTAACCCTAACCCTAACCCTAACCCTAACCCTAACCCTAACCCTAACCCTAACCCTAACCCTAACCCTAACCCTAACCCTAACCCTAACCCTAACCCTAACCCTAACCCTAACCCTAACCCTAACCCTAACCCTAACCCTAACCCTAACCCTAACCCTAACCCTAACCCTAACCCTAACCCTAACCCTAACCCTAACCCTAACCCTAACCCTAACCCTAACCCTAACCCTAACCCTAACCCTAACCCTAACCCTAACCCTAACCCTAACCCTAACCCTAACCCTAACCCTAACCCTAACCCTAACCCTAACCCTAACCCTAACCCTAACCCTAACCCTAACCCTAACCCTAACCCTAACCCTAACCCTAACCCTAACCCTAACCCTAACCCTAACCCTAACCCTAACCCTAACCCTAACCCTAACCCTAACCCTAACCCTAACCCTAACCCTAACCCTAACCCTAACCCTAACCCTAACCCTAACCCTAACCCTAACCCTAACCCTAACCCTAACCCTAACCCTAACCCTAACCCTAACCCTAACCCTAACCCTAACCCTAACCCTAACCCTAACCCTAACCCTAACCCTAACCCTAACCCTAACCCTAACCCTAACCCTAACCCTAACCCTAACCCTAACCCTAACCCTAACCCTAACCCTAACCCTAACCCTAACCCTAACCCTAACCCTAACCCTAACCCTAACCCTAACCCTAACCCTAACCCTAACCCTAACCCTAACCCTAACCCTAACCCTAACCCTAACCCTAACCCTAACCCTAACCCTAACCCTAACCCTAACCCTAACCCTAACCCTAACCCTAACCCTAACCCTAACCCTAACCCTAACCCTAACCCTAACCCTAACCCTAACCCTAACCCTAACCCTAACCCTAACCCTAACCCTAACCCTAACCCTAACCCTAACCCTAACCCTAACCCTAACCCTAACCCTAACCCTAACCCTAACCCTAACCCTAACCCTAACCCTAACCCTAACCCTAACCCTAACCCTAACCCTAACCCTAACCCTAACCCTAACCCTAACCCTAACCCTAACCCTAACCCTAACCCTAACCCTAACCCTAACCCTAACCCTAACCCTAACCCTAACCCTAACCCTAACCCTAACCCTAACCCTAACCCTAACCCTAACCCTAACCCTAACCCTAACCCTAACCCTAACCCTAACCCTAACCCTAACCCTAACCCTAACCCTAACCCTAACCCTAACCCTAACCCTAACCCTAACCCTAACCCTAACCCTAACCCTAACCCTAACCCTAACCCTAACCCTAACCCTAACCCTAACCCTAACCCTAACCCTAACCCTAACCCTAACCCTAACCCTAACCCTAACCCTAACCCTAACCCTAACCCTAACCCTAACCCTAACCCTAACCCTAACCCTAACCCTAACCCTAACCCTAACCCTAACCCTAACCCTAACCCTAACCCTAACCCTAACCCTAACCCTAACCCTAACCCTAACCCTAACCCTAACCCTAACCCTAACCCTAACCCTAACCCTAACCCTAACCCTAACCCTAACCCTAACCCTAACCCTAACCCTAACCCTAACCCTAACCCTAACCCTAACCCTAACCCTAACCCTAACCCTAACCCTAACCCTAACCCTAACCCTAACCCTAACCCTAACCCTAACCCTAACCCTAACCCTAACCCTAACCCTAACCCTAACCCTAACCCTAACCCTAACCCTAACCCTAACCCTAACCCTAACCCTAACCCTAACCCTAACCCTAACCCTAACCCTAACCCTAACCCTAACCCTAACCCTAACCCTAACCCTAACCCTAACCCTAACCCTAACCCTAACCCTAACCCTAACCCTAACCCTAACCCTAACCCTAACCCTAACCCTAACCCTAACCCTAACCCTAACCCTAACCCTAACCCTAACCCTAACCCTAACCCTAACCCTAACCCTAACCCTAACCCTAACCCTAACCCTAACCCTAACCCTAACCCTAACCCTAACCCTAACCCTAACCCTAACCCTAACCCTAACCCTAACCCTAACCCTAACCCTAACCCTAACCCTAACCCTAACCCTAACCCTAACCCTAACCCTAACCCTAACCCTAACCCTAACCCTAACCCTAACCCTAACCCTAACCCTAACCCTAACCCTAACCCTAACCCTAACCCTAACCCTAACCCTAACCCTAACCCTAACCCTAACCCTAACCCTAACCCTAACCCTAACCCTAACCCTAACCCTAACCCTAACCCTAACCCTAACCCTAACCCTAACCCTAACCCTAACCCTAACCCTAACCCTAACCCTAACCCTAACCCTAACCCTAACCCTAACCCTAACCCTAACCCTAACCCTAACCCTAACCCTAACCCTAACCCTAACCCTAACCCTAACCCTAACCCTAACCCTAACCCTAACCCTAACCCTAACCCTAACCCTAACCCTAACCCTAACCCTAACCCTAACCCTAACCCTAACCCTAACCCTAACCCTAACCCTAACCCTAACCCTAACCCTAACCCTAACCCTAACCCTAACCCTAACCCTAACCCTAACCCTAACCCTAACCCTAACCCTAACCCTAACCCTAACCCTAACCCTAACCCTAACCCTAACCCTAACCCTAACCCTAACCCTAACCCTAACCCTAACCCTAACCCTAACCCTAACCCTAACCCTAACCCTAACCCTAACCCTAACCCTAACCCTAACCCTAACCCTAACCCTAACCCTAACCCTAACCCTAACCCTAACCCTAACCCTAACCCTAACCCTAACCCTAACCCTAACCCTAACCCTAACCCTAACCCTAACCCTAACCCTAACCCTAACCCTAACCCTAACCCTAACCCTAACCCTAACCCTAACCCTAACCCTAACCCTAACCCTAACCCTAACCCTAACCCTAACCCTAACCCTAACCCTAACCCTAACCCTAACCCTAACCCTAACCCTAACCCTAACCCTAACCCTAACCCTAACCCTAACCCTAACCCTAACCCTAACCCTAACCCTAACCCTAACCCTAACCCTAACCCTAACCCTAACCCTAACCCTAACCCTAACCCTAACCCTAACCCTAACCCTAACCCTAACCCTAACCCTAACCCTAACCCTAACCCTAACCCTAACCCTAACCCTAACCCTAACCCTAACCCTAACCCTAACCCTAACCCTAACCCTAACCCTAACCCTAACCCTAACCCTAACCCTAACCCTAACCCTAACCCTAACCCTAACCCTAACCCTAACCCTAACCCTAACCCTAACCCTAACCCTAACCCTAACCCTAACCCTAACCCTAACCCTAACCCTAACCCTAACCCTAACCCTAACCCTAACCCTAACCCTAACCCTAACCCTAACCCTAACCCTAACCCTAACCCTAACCCTAACCCTAACCCTAACCCTAACCCTAACCCTAACCCTAACCCTAACCCTAACCCTAACCCTAACCCTAACCCTAACCCTAACCCTAACCCTAACCCTAACCCTAACCCTAACCCTAACCCTAACCCTAACCCTAACCCTAACCCTAACCCTAACCCTAACCCTAACCCTAACCCTAACCCTAACCCTAACCCTAACCCTAACCCTAACCCTAACCCTAACCCTAACCCTAACCCTAACCCTAACCCTAACCCTAACCCTAACCCTAACCCTAACCCTAACCCTAACCCTAACCCTAACCCTAACCCTAACCCTAACCCTAACCCTAACCCTAACCCTAACCCTAACCCTAACCCTAACCCTAACCCTAACCCTAACCCTAACCCTAACCCTAACCCTAACCCTAACCCTAACCCTAACCCTAACCCTAACCCTAACCCTAACCCTAACCCTAACCCTAACCCTAACCCTAACCCTAACCCTAACCCTAACCCTAACCCTAACCCTAACCCTAACCCTAACCCTAACCCTAACCCTAACCCTAACCCTAACCCTAACCCTAACCCTAACCCTAACCCTAACCCTAACCCTAACCCTAACCCTAACCCTAACCCTAACCCTAACCCTAACCCTAACCCTAACCCTAACCCTAACCCTAACCCTAACCCTAACCTAACCCTAACCCTAACCCTAACCCTAACCCTAACCCTAACCCTAACCCTAACCCTAACCCTAACCCTAACCCTAACCCTAACCCTAACCCTAACCCTAACCCTAACCCTAACCCTAACCCTAACCCTAACCCTAACCCTAACCCTAACCCTAACCCTAACCCTAACCCTAACCCTAACCCTAACCCTAACCCTAACCCTAACCCTAACCCTAACCCTAACCCTAACCCTAACCCTAACCCTAACCCTAACCCTAACCCTAACCCTAACCCTAACCCTAACCCTAACCCTAACCCTAACCCTAACCCTAACCCTAACCCTAACCCTAACCCTAACCCTAACCCTAACCCTAACCCTAACCCTAACCCTAACCCTAACCCTAACCCTAACCCTAACCCTAACCCTAACCCTAACCCTAACCCTAACCCTAACCCTAACCCTAACCCTAACCCTAACCCTAACCCTAACCCTAACCCTAACCCTAACCCTAACCCTAACCCTAACCCTAACCCTAACCCTAACCCTAACCCTAACCCTAACCCTAACCCTAACCCTAACCCTAACCCTAACCCTAACCCTAACCCTAACCCTAACCCTAACCCTAACCCTAACCCTAACCCTAACCCTAACCCTAACCCTAACCCTAACCCTAACCCTAACCCTAACCCTAACCCTAACCCTAACCCTAACCCTAACCCTAACCCTAACCCTAACCCTAACCCTAACCCTAACCCTAACCCTAACCCTAACCCTAACCCTAACCCTAACCCTAACCCTAACCCTAACCCTAACCCTAACCCTAACCCTAACCCTAACCCTAACCCTAACCCTAACCCTAACCCTAACCCTAACCCTAACCCTAACCCTAACCCTAACCCTAACCCTAACCCTAACCCTAACCCTAACCCTAACCCTAACCCTAACCCTAACCCTAACCCTAACCCTAACCCTAACCCTAACCCTAACCCTAACCCTAACCCTAACCCTAACCCTAACCCTAACCCTAACCCTAACCCTAACCCTAACCCTAACCCTAACCCTAACCCTAACCCTAACCCTAACCCTAACCCTAACCCTAACCCTAACCCTAACCCTAACCCTAACCCTAACCCTAACCCTAACCCTAACCCTAACCCTAACCCTAACCCTAACCCTAACCCTAACCCTAACCCTAACCCTAACCCTAACCCTAACCCTAACCCTAACCCTAACCCTAACCCTAACCCTAACCCTAACCCTAACCCTAACCCTAACCCTAACCCTAACCCTAACCCTAACCCTAACCCTAACCCTAACCCTAACCCTAACCCTAACCCTAACCCTAACCCTAACCCTAACCCTAACCCTAACCCTAACCCTAACCCTAACCCTAACCCTAACCCTAACCCTAACCCTAACCCTAACCCTAACCCTAACCCTAACCCTAACCCTAACCCTAACCCTAACCCTAACCCTAACCCTAACCCTAACCCTAACCCTAACCCTAACCCTAACCCTAACCCTAACCCTAACCCTAACCCTAACCCTAACCCTAACCCTAACCCTAACCCTAACCCTAACCCTAACCCTAACCCTAACCCTAACCCTAACCCTAACCCTAACCCTAACCCTAACCCTAACCCTAACCCTAACCCTAACCCTAACCCTAACCCTAACCCTAACCCTAACCCTAACCCTAACCCTAACCCTAACCCTAACCCTAACCCTAACCCTAACCCTAAAACAACAACCCTAACCCTAACAACAACCCTAACCCTCCCGGATGTGGGTAAACATGGCACAGGGCGGCCAGTAAAGGGGTTTTCACATGCTAAGCAAGAGCCCTTGAGCAAGCATCCTACTTAAATTGAGGTAGGTACTGTCAGCCAGAGTGCTGAGTGGAATAATCTGATGTTACAATGAGGCTTGGGGAGATGCAGGGTTTTTATTCCCACAACAGAAGGCAAATGCACAAAACCAAATCCACTTCCCAGGGCCTTGCAGCTTTGCGTGTTGATGGGTGGGCCTCCCCCATGAGGACACAGGCCAGCCAACAGCAAGCTGTGCTATCCAGGATAATGGAGCTATAGGTGATAGGCCTGGTAAACTCCTGTGAGCATACATGATGGGAGGGGGGGAGGGAAGGAAAGTGCATTAAAAAAGATAATCTGGGCCACTTGCACACAACCATGAAGCAGCCATGCAAATTCTAATACACAATGATAATAAAGTAAGAAATGCCACCATATGCAAGGGCACACAACACCTTGAGGGTGATAAGTACTCACTAAAGACTCCCAAGAAAACACCAGAAAAAGATGCCATTGAAGAGAGGTGTGTGAGGGATTCAATTACAGAAAGGGGCAGTACAGCTGCAAGGAGGGCAGTGGTAGCAAGGCATCCACAGAGTTGAGGTAGCTAGCCCTTAATTAAACACTCCACAACAGGCTCCATATACTACACCGTGCAACTGTGAGAATCTTTCATTTTTGGGGGGTTCGTACAGCAAACCATATGAGTAGCGCCCTTTGTCAGGCTATGATGATAAGTATTGGGATACCTTGCACTTTGGTTTGCATAGTGGTTTCAGTAGCTCCCCCACAAGCAAGTGCAAGGCATGTGGGAAGCTACTGAAACCACTATGCAAACCACTGTGCACATGCATACACACACGCACACACAATATATATATAGCAACAACCATTTATCAAATTCAACTTTTCCCACTCTGACAGCAATATAGGTACAGACAACAAGACATGCTGCTGGTAGCCAGCTCTATACACCAGGAAGAAACTACTGTCATTAGCTACTAGCACTGTTATAATAGTGTCACTAAAAATCCAACTACAAGTTCACACATCACAGTGCAAACTGCAGCCATACCTGAGGGATGAAAGTCTAAGAAACAATGACTTTCCAATAATAAACATGGGCAGCACTTACAGCTGATAACTGGTAAAATGACACAGGGGTGAGGACAGTCTTTGGCCGGGCTATGAAGGGAACCTGCAGCAAGAACATATACTTCTGTAAACACAGCCCCTGTGGGTGCTGGGCCCTAAGTCACAACAATAGCCACTTTGGCTCAGTGGTACAGCATCAGTCTGCAGACTGAGGGGTCCCAGGTTCAATTCCAGTTATTGGCATGTACACTAGTTGCAGGCACATCCCCAGTGTGGGGTGTGCAGGAGGTGTCTGATCAATGTCTCTCTCTCATTGACATCCTTCCTCGTAAAGAAAAGAAACTGAGAAGGGTTAGGGTTTGGCCAGAATGCTGACTACAATGATCTGGTGATGTGCATCTGAATCCAAATAGCAGACCTTGGTACTCCAATGTCCATCAGCATACACAGACAAAAATAGGCTGCACATCTGGCAAAACAGGCCCATACTTGCAATAACCCAGAGGTGTAGCTTTTCAAATAGAGACATTGCAGGTGCAAGCATGAGCAGTCATGTCCATCAAATCACTGGGGAAACAATGGATCATGACAGGACAGGAACGGGCACAATGAACCAATACCAGTAGCCTCCTCTCTAATGAACAGGGGAAGATTTACTCACCCTGGGCACTACATGTAAAAACAGATGTCTTCAAATAACTACTTTGCCTTTAGCAGTCTTACGGGGGGCCTTAACTTTCACAGGCACATAGTGGGGAGAGCTGTCCAAGAGGAGGGATAATGTTGCACAACAACATGTAACAAGTTTGCTCAAACACCAGTGTTGGTCATGCATGAGCCAGCATACAAGAGAAACTATTCTGTGATGGGATGGAAATTTAGTTCTTTGTGTGATGTCAGCACCACAACAGGGTGGGGAAAGGGGCACTACTTTTCAGGTTGGCACAAAGTACACAGATGGACACTGTTGACATCACAATAATAGGCTATAGTGAAAACAGGAACAATCCTGCCATGATTCAGCAGCTGGACAGCAACAGCAGCTACCAATGAGGCCTGGGGAGTTCAGGGCTTTTATTCCCACAACGGAAGGCACGTGCACAGGACCAAATACACTTCCCAGGGCCTTGCAAGTTTGTGGATGGACCTCCCCCCATGAGGATACAGGGTAGCACAGCTACCTGTACCAGGATGATAGAGCTATACGTATAGAGCTGGTAACTCCTGTGAGCATGCATAAGGAGGGAGGGAAGGAGGGAGCAAAAGTAACTGCATGGGGTAAAAAAGGATAATCAGGAATGGCTCAGTGGGTCACTGACACACAACCAATGGTAATATGAAACAAGAAAATGCCACCATATGCAAGAACACACACCACCTTCAGGGTGGGTAATTACTCACTGACCCCGTCCAAGCAGCCACCATGAAAACTTGCCATTGAAGAGACGTGTGTGTGATGGACTCAATTAGGAAAGGGGGGCAGTACAGCGGCAAGGAGGGCCGTGGTATCAGGGCATCCACAGCATTGAGAAAGCTAGCCCTTACTTAGGCACTGCACGACAGGCTCCATATAGTACACCATGCAGCTGTAACAATCTTTCATTTTTTGGGGTTGGTACAGCAAGGCAAATGTACAGCTTCCTTTGTCAGGATATTATGATGAGTATTGGGATAACTTGCACTTACTTGTGGGGCAGGGCTACTGAAACCACCATGCACACACATGTGCGCGCGCGTGCGCGCACACACACACACACACACACACACACACATTATATATAGCAATAGCAATTTATCAACTTCAACTTTTCCCACTCTACCAGCAATACAGGTACAGACAACAACACAGGCTGCTGATAACCAACTCTATATTACAGGAAAAAACTGTTGTCATTAACTACTAGCGCTGTTCTACAACTTCCCACATCACAGTGCAAACTGGAAGCATACTGAGGGATAACAATCTAAAACACGACAGGATTCCAAGAATAAACTTCACAGACCATATAATAACACTTGGGACTACCCATACATCAATGAAGTCTTCAACAACCCAAGAGTGAAGGGACAATAGGAACACACAACAGACCAAAATGCAGAATGGAACAACCATAAAGACTCATATGGAACCGATATATCTGACCAATGTGAGCATAGCTGCAGCATGGCAAAAAGATTATACACAGGGTTTAAGATGGAACACTGCATAAAGAATGATATTACAACTATTGCTTAAAAATACTATTATTGCCGAAACCGATTTGGCTCAGTGATAGAGCGTCGCCCTGCAGACTGAAGGGATCCCAGTATTGATTCCAGTCAAGGGCATGTACCTTGGTTGTAGGCACATCCCCAGTGGGGGGTGTGCAACAGGCAGCTCATCAATGTCTCTCATCTATGTTTCTAGCTCTCTATCCCTCTCATTTCTTCTCTAAAAAACCAATAAAATATATATTTTTCCAAAATGCTATTATTGGTACTTTATGAATGATATACAATCATTGGATCATAGCTACCAAGTACAAGATGTAACGCTGCTACTGTAAGACCCCCAGAAGGAGACCCTCACTCTGACCCAAGGATCGACGGCGACCCAATCAACCGCAGGAGGCGTCACTTGATGCAAACCGCAAGAGGCTTTATTCCAGCGCGCTGGGGCTTGACTCGTACTCAAACAGGAGCAGAGGAGTCTAGCCGCAGAAAAGAAAATTTTACAAGCATATATAGGCAAAAGTCACGCATAGGAGGGGTTACACATGGAGGGGGAAGAAGGGAACAAAGGAATTTCAAAAAGGGGAGCTGGGCTCGTTAATTACTTGTTTCATGAGAGGGTCTACACTTAGTCAACAGTCCCACCTGGTAATCTTATCTATCAGAGCACTGTTCAGGGGCTATAACTCTCAGAGCACTAATTGGGGCTATTGCCTTGAGCGGTTTTAAGAGCTATGTTCCCATCAGTAACGGGGGACCTTGGGAGTTGAGATAAGACAGACAGCCTTCTTAAAAAGATGTTTATTTTTTGAACAGCTCAGGGCAGCCACAGGCCACATGCCAATGAGAAATTCCAGCTTCCTCACTGCTAGGTGAGGCAGGGGGGCTTGCGTTTTTCACTACTAGTGGAGACACATGGACAAGAGCAAACACTCAGTCCATACATCACAGTCTGCATGGTCCTTACAACAGAAGTACTTAACCCTACACAGGTATTCCTCATACACCCATGCTGCATGGATGTAAGATGTGACACAGAGAACACTAGATCTATCTCAAAACAAACTACTATAAGCAAACTGAAACAACAGGCAAGGAGGGAGGCACAGGAAATGAGCTGCAACAAATGTCACTTATGCTGCACATCCTCCAAGGACCTCAACCGCACACACATGGACTACCTAACACAACACACAACGCAACCAACCTCCACACTCCTTCACGAAAAACAACACAACACAATGCAAAACACGACCCACACACACCTCCAGGAAAACCATGGCCCACCAGGCGCACGGATCCATCCACACCCACAAGGCCTAGCCCTAGGAAAGTTCCTCCCCATTTCAAAGGCCCTATTGCCATGCAAACATCAACAACTTGCAGCCTTGAAAACAGCACCAGCCCTTTGGCATTTAGCCTCACTCTGCTTTCATCACCATGGCCCACCCGATGATGCTCCCTTTCCGGAGGGCCCTGGGGAGGGAAACACAACGCTGGCACATCAACACCCTCCACACACACACTTCTGCAAAAACTACACAAACTACCCTGCCAAGACAAAAAATGGACCATTTCGCCTTCTACTTTCAAAGACACTGCATCCTGCTCAACTAAAAACCACAAAGACAACACAACCACCAGCATCTTAACTTACGGGACTCATGGCCTCAACAGATATAAAAAGCATCAACAGCAGAAACCACTTAGGCTCAGTGGGAGAGCGTCGGTCTGAGGACTGAAGGGTCCTGGGTTCGATTACGGTCAAGGGCATGGACATTCCTTGCAGGAATATCCCCGGTGGGGGGTGTGCAGGAGGCAGATGGTCAATGTTTCTCTCTCATAGACGTTTCTAACTCTCTATCTCTCTCCCTTCCTCTCGGTAAATTACCAATTAAAAAAAAAAAACATGAACAATAAAAAAGGCAATAAAGCCAACAGCGGTTTGGTTCAGTGGATGGAGCGTCAGTCTCTGGACTGAAGGATCCCAGGTTCGATTCCGGTCAAGGGAATGGACATTCCTTATGGGAACATCCAAGAAAGAGGGGATGCAGGACGCAGCTGGTCCATGTTTCTCTCTCATGAATGTTTCTAGCTCTCTGTCCCTTGCTCTCCCTTCCTCTATAGAAAAAAAAAAAAAACCCAAAATATTTTTTTAAATAAAATTAAATTATCAACATTTTAACACCAGGGTTCTTGGACACAGGACCATACAACATGACAAATGCTTCCACTCACTACCGTACAGGACATCCCAAACACAACCTGACCAATCACACTCCAAAGGACATACAAAACACTTAAAAATTAAAAATGGCAAAAACACATAACACTCTCTCACAACTCAAAAAGGCCCCCACCTGCTCAACAAACCAGCTCACCTCATGGCCCCCTCACAGCCATCCGTGGCTCGCCTCACTGCTCACAACAACACAACGCTTGCGTGCTCGCACTTAATAAGCAGCACCACATGAACGTGGACTCCGCCCTCACCACCAAGCCGTTCCAGGTGCACGCAATCCTGTCAAACATAAAAAAAAAAACACATTTGCCTTTCTTCAAAATTAGAAATTACACATGCTGACAAGCAACACAACGCAGGATGCTTGACACATACATCCTCATGGACGTATAATGACCACCTACCTAGCAAAGCCACTTAACACACACCACAAACCAACAAACTTCATCAACACTTTAAAATTCTGCACTATTATTGCTGAAGCAACTCATTCAATGCACAAACGGCAATATCACGCTCAAAAGTCAAACACCACTTTAGTGTCAAGGATGTTTATTTGAAAAGTGGTGTTTGACCTTAGTCAAACGCCTTCTTCTTTCAAATCAATCACAAATCCTCTTTCCCATGGGATGACAACGCCACACTCCTTTGACCCATACCAGCCTCTCACCTACAACCAACCCCACATCGATTCTACACTGAGAAAGACAATAAATAAATAAATAAATAAATAAATAAATAAATAAATAAATAACAGCCCTCTTATACCTTGCTTGAAATAACAATAATCCTCTACTACAACACAATCTAACAACAACAACAACGACGACCTCCTAACAACACAATCATGCTGCAAAGTAAACACAAAAGAGGAATAAAAAAAAAACAAACAGCCACAACAAAAAGAACAAAACATCTCAATCACCTCCACAAGGAACACGCACACTCAGGGAAAACGGGATTCCAATGAAAGTCACCTCACGGCAATGGCAACCGTACCAACGAACGTCACAAACAAACACACCACAAACATGCACCTTCTCCACAAAAAAACATCATCTTGCTCACAACAAACCTACGCCGCTTCCGACCCTTTCAAAGAAAAAAATAAACGCACTTACTGCTTCCAAATCACAACTACCAAGGACTTCGGACTGCCCTGCTGCCCATTCAACACTCACATTATCAACAAAAACCCTCAGACTTCCTACGCATTAACCCATGCTTACACTCATGGAAAACTAAATCAAGCAAAACTAAATAAAATAAAAAACATATACGTGACAAAATACAACTTAACACTCACCATTCACAACAAAACCACTTCACATCCCACACAGGGGGCTCGGGCTGCGCCCTCAGGGGCAGCACAAACGGAACTTAAAACTCAATACCACCTTTCACAACCAAGTCCTCCCAAATGCAAAACAATGGCCCGATCAACATGCAAACGGCTCGTCCTCAGGGAACACCTAGCCGCCCGAGGACTTACACATCCAGGAATCATTTGCATTTCAAAACTTAGCATTCAAACACAGCCTTGGGGGTGGTGACCCTTGAATTCGCTTCAATTGGCCACTGTGCCAAACTCCACTGCCCTCACTAAGGCCAGAGAAACCTGCCTGCCTGCAAAACACACTGCAAACACAACCACAACTCAACACACAAATCATACACCAGCTCATTTCAACAACAAACCATGCTCAACGCACTTCCATGGAATCTGGAAGTAAAGCCAACTCAACGCTCAATCCTCCCACTCAAACAGCATCCTGGGGGAGGGAGGGTTTGCACATGAGGAATGCCGGCAGCCCCAGTGAAAGCCACCGCTTCATCGGAAAAACCTTACAGGCCCCACACACCCCGGAACACCAACTCCACAGAGGGGGATCAAACACCTGCCCATGGCTGTCTTCACAATGGCAAATCTGGGGGGAAGGGGGAACGCGGGGCCACAGGGCCTTGGACCGGAAAACATAGCCTCCTCACATGCCTCATGAACATCGCCTCCCAGACACAACACTCATTCCACGGAAAAACATTCACATGCTTCACATCATAATGCAATCTTCTTCGCAAGGAATCACAATCTACAATTACGCCTCTTATACATCACACATCACACTATTTCAGTGACAATTAAAATAAAAAATGAACCCTCCTCGCAACTGCCTCACAACACCATTTACGGACACACAGCTCGCTTCCAACGCACTTGGCTGGACGCAACCACAACCCCCCCCACACACACACACAAATGCACAGGGTCACAAATAACAATACACCTTGGCCCTGAACGGAACCTCAACTGGGGGGAGATCAAAGAATATACCCTTGACAACACCCCCTACAAAGGCCACATCGGCCCCTCACATCACACGAAAATATCTCCAGAAAAATAACACACAAACATGTCTCATCGGGGACGACTTGGCGACACCTGATGACCAATGTAGGAAACGCTTTGACAAGACACAGCTCTCAGCACCATGTCATCAGCGAGGACTTGGCAACACCTGCTGACCAACGCGGGAAACGCCTTTACAGCAAGACACCTCTCAGCACCATGGACAGATACCATGGCTTGCACAGAGGTTCCTGGGAACAACTTGACAATAGGACTCTCTCTCTCTCTCTCTCTCTCTCTCTCTCTCTCTCTCTCTCCCTCCACCCACCCCACTCTCTTTCTCTCTCTGCTATCCTACATCATTCAATTCCAACAAACATACCTTCAATACCAGGAGATATTGCATTCACTGCCTCTAAAAATTAGTACTTTACTAACATAATATTCACACACGGACTGCAACAAAATAAACTAAAAGAAAGACATTCACGTTTCATCGCTTCTCTTGCTGCAGCACTTCATGTCAAACAATTACTCATTTGGAACTTTCAAAGTCACACACACCATTCACAACATTCAACAACCATCAAGTCCCCACATTTCACACAAGGAAAATGACACATCAAGCCCAATTTACAAAATCACTAATTCAACAGAAAGCACTAGGGATCACACATGCTGCAAACACCACAAGGACAACACCTTCACTCAACGCTCCTGACACAGGCAAGCCTTGCGATGGCACATCTTGAACACTCAATAGCACCACCATCCCGCTGATGCTCACTCATCACACCATCAACTTACAACTTGCACAGCTCAGCACTCTTCACTTCACTTCAAAAAGGACACGGGGGGAGGGACAACATCTCACTCAGGGTGCCACTCAGTCATCTCACAGGGAACTGCCATACAACACCCAAAGGAGAAACCCTTGGCAGCCATCACACACAAGGGCTGCACAACCCACAACAACACTCACGAATGGCAATTCTCCATCATCAGGGATTCCACAGCAGCATCCAGTCATCCATCCAGCCATTCATCGACAATCTCCCTTCTCTCTCTTCCTTTACAAAATAAGAATATAACTTTACAATACATTTTTAAAAACAATACGTTGCAACAACAAATAATCAACACAATCTTTTGCTAATACATTTGCATGAAAAAAGGCATGTGTCTACCGTGAACAGCAATCACAAATAACATGCACCCCGATAAGGAATACCCCTACATCGCTGTCTCCAAGGTACACATGGCCCCATCAAGGACAGTAGTGCCTTCCCGAGACAAAATAAAGAAAGAAATACAGAAAAAACTGCCTCGACAATATACACCTCCAGCTCCATGGCTGCCTACCTCATTTGCTCACCACCACCTACAATGGACTGCCTGTCTCAACCACACTGCCCTCCACGGAAATCCATGCCTCCCTCAAAAATAAACGCCTCTCCACGACCATCTCTACCACTCGAAACACCCCTACCACTCTATCCACTGCCTGTTCCACAATAGAGGCCTCTGGGAACTCATGGCCTCACCAAAGCCCGCCTCTGGGGGAACAGCTCACTTCCTCAAACACAACCGAAAACAATACCATACCGGCGCAACAACCCACAACCTGGGCATGTGCCTGGGCTGGGAATGAAACTGCACCACCTCATGGTTCATAGCTCGAAGCTCAACTATTGAGACACACCGGCCAGAGGGCATACAGTGGCTTGAATGGTCTCCTCTACAATCAAACCTAAAAAAAGCACAGAAAAAAGAAATGTTTGCTTCAAAGTTGGAGGCAAGCTTTGACAAAGTGTTAAAGCGCTTGAGTCTGTAAAAGGTTCCAGTAGGAGGACGGGGACAGGCGAAGACTCAATGCAAAGGGTGCCTCTCCCATGAAGGGGGTGTCAACGGGGTCTCTGGCCGCCTGACAAGGGTATACCTGGGACATCGGGCGACATTGCAATCCCGTCACAGGGCTGGACGGCAGACACACATCAGTGTGAACTTCCCCATCCTGATGGTGGTGCAGGAGAAGGCCCTGGTTTATAGGAAATTGCCCCTGGTATATGAGAGGGAAAAATTATAATATTTGAGGAGTCACAGGGTATCAATGGGTAATTTCAGATTGCTGGCGAAGAGAAGTCTCTGTGCTATACTTGTCACTTTACTGTGGTTTTGCTTTGGGATGGCTTTAAAAAAAAAAGTTTAAACAAACGACGCAATTCCAGAGATGTCCACAAGACGGCGACATAACACCCCAAAAATGGTGTTACCAGGTACATCGAATAATAATGGGGATTTTTTTATGGGGAATTTTTTTCCCCTAAATGGAGTTATTAGTAATGAACTAAAACTTTCTGCAAATTCTCTTCTTTTTGGCATTACACTGGATATTTTTTAGGCGTTAAAATATCTATGACGTTAACGCCTTCAGAAAATATGACATGAAGTTTGGAAGATTGTTTATTCAAAATAGCATACGTCCTGGGTGAGCCGTGTGCCCCAGGGGGTCGTGTGCTCCAGGTGAGCCGTGTGCCCCGGGGGGGCCGTGTGTCCCGGGTGAGCAGTGTGCCCCGGGGGAGCCGTGTGCCCAAGGGGGGAGGTGGGACCCGGGGGGAGTGGGTGGTGTGAACCGGAGGAGGAGTGGATTCTATTCGTGTGGTCCTGAGACAATTGGACAGTCTGCAGCCATTAGCTACAGAACACTCCCTACAAAAACAAATGAGAGAGAGTGTCCTACTTGAAATTCATATACAGAAAAAAGGAAAAGAAAAGGAAAAAAAATCTAAGGAACAGAATAAAGTGGTGAAAATAGTAGAATCAGGGGCAAAGAAGGGGAGTAGACTGATAATTATCAGGAGGATAAGGGGGTGGGGAAGCAGTGAGAGACTGGATTGAAATCGTATAAACCAATGGATGAAGACAATTGGGGGAAGAGGGGGTAAGGGCAGAGGATGGGAAGGGAACTGGGTGGTAGGGAGCTTTGGGGGAGAAAAAGGAGAAACAATTGTAATAATCTGAGTAATAAAGATTTATTTTTTTTAAAATAGCATACATATCAAACCACATATATATCAATATATGTGTACTTGCCGTTTTGCTTACCGGGCTTTAAGAAAAGTTGTTTTTGGTTTGTTTGTTTGTTTGTTTGTTTGTTTGTTTGTTTTAATATGTTATGTATCTCAGAGGGGAAAGGAGAAAGAGAGAAACACCAATGATTAGAGAAAAACCTTCCATTGGCTGCCTCCTGCATGCCCCACTCTGGTGATGAAGCCCACAACCTGGCATGTGCCCTAACAGGGAATGGAACCGCATGACCTCCTGGTTCATAGGTGGAAGCTCAACCGTGTGGCCACACTGGCAGGAGGGCATCGGTGGTTTGAATGGTCTCCTCTGCATTCAAAGCTCCAAAGAACAGAGACAAAAAGAACATTTTCTTGAGAATCAGAGGCAAACTGACCAGGCACTGGAAGCTCCACATCCTTCGAGAGGGACTCTGCTCTTCAACCCTCACTTCCAGGCTGTGACCCTGCAGCCATGGTCAGGCAGACCCAGGACAGGGTCCTCCCAAGAGAGACACTAATTCCTCTTCCTCCTGAAGTGCCTCCTCCCAGGTCTCCTGCCGCTGCAACCACACCTGACCAGCCGTCCCCACCCACAGCCCTGCAAGCCGGCACAGCCGCCACTGCGTTTCTCTATAAAAGAAAATAACACATTTTCATTGATTTCAGCCACAGCAATACACACCCACGGTGAGAATCGGCTGCCTCCTGCACCTCCACACCAGGCATGGTGTCCCCCACCCGGGCATCGAACCAGGAATCAGATCAGAGACCTTCGGGTTCCTAGGTAGAAGCTCAATCACTGAGCCACACTGCTGGGGCACAGCCAGGTGCCTGGGAGAGAAAGACTCCTTGGCTGTGGGCTGTTAACTCTGTGTTAACACAGCATTAATTTAGGGTTCCCACTGCATTTGCATGGGTTGGATCCTGATAGATCCTCCCTTCCTCCAGTTGATGAACAGAGGTAAACCCTACCTGTGGCCAGACATTCCTGAGCTCTGGGCCACCAATCAGCACCTGCCAAATACCCTACCCTCCCCCCCATTCCCAAGTCCCTAGGTCCCTAATCACCAATCAGCGTGTGCTGAATGTCCTAAGACCCGTCCCCTATCCTTAAAGAAGCTTGTACCCCAACTCCCGCTCTCTTCAGCCCCTCTCTCTGGAAGCAGCCAGCAGGGGTACTCTACCCTCCAATAAAGCCTGTGTGTGTCCTGCCATCCCGGTCGGTCTTTGGCTACCTTCTCTATTTAATCTATCAGGTCCACCCCTGCAGAGGGGGGTCGCCCTAGCTACCCATCTCTTGCAGTTGGGAGGTACAGGGCGCCTTGGCTCCGTCCCGGGTTCTGGTTGCGTTCTGGGGGGCGTCTCTGGAGCCCGCAGGGTCCCTGATTCCAGACATTTGTATCTGCCGATTCAGCAAAGTGTTAAAGCACTCGAGTCTGGAAAAGGTTCCAGGAGGACTGGGAGAGGTGAAGACTCAATGCAAAGTGTGCCTCATGGGAGGGGGTGTCAGCGGGGTCTCTGGCCACCTGCCAAGGGCATTCCTGGGACAACGGGCAACATTGGAATGTGATCCAGAAATACCTCAGACACATACTAGTATCATGTTCGTTGCAGTATTCACAGTAGCCAAGACATGGGAACAGCTTAAGTGTCTATCTGTGGATAAATGAAGACATGGAACATACATACAATGGAGTATAACCAGCCACGGTAAAGAACATCCTTCCATTTAGGATGTGGATGAACCTGGAAGACATTATGGTAAGTGAAATAAGCAAATTCAGAATGACAAATACTGTATGATCCCACTTTTTAAAAAAATATATATATTTTATTGATTTTCCACAGAGAGGGAGAGGGATAGAGCTAGAAATGTCCATGAGAAACATCAACCAGTTGCCTCCTGCACACCCCCTACCGGGGATGTGCCCGCAACCAACCTACATGCCCTTGACCGGAATCGAACCTGGGACCCTTCAGTCCGCAGACCGATGCTCTATCCACTGAGCCAAACCGGTTTCACCCCCCCCCCCTCCCCTTTTTTAAAAAAATACATTTTATTGATTTTTTACAGAGAGAAAGGGAGAGGGATAGAGAGTTAGAAACATCGATCAGCTGCCTCTTGCACACCTCCTACTGGGTATGTGCCCGCAACCAAGGTGCATGCCCTTGATCAGAATTGAACCTGGGACCCTTCAGTCCACAGGCCGACGCTCTATACACTGAGCCAAACCAGTTTCAGCTGATCCCACTTTTGTGTGGAATCAACAATAGTTGAAATAGAAGCAGAGTACAATAGTGGTTACTAGGGCTGGGGGAGGGGGAAATACGGTTGGTTTTAGTTAAGCAAGAGGGGTAAGTCCTGGAGATTTAGGGTACCACCATGTGACTACAATTAACAATACTTTCTCACATGCTTGGAATTTGCTGAGCACACACTGTGCGTGGCAGCCCTCCAACGAGCACCTCACAGAACCCCCATCGAGTCATTTCACCTGAAGAGTAAAGACAGAGCAAGAGGCCGGACAACATGGACAGTTCATTTATTCAGCAGCAGCTTTGAAAGTGAGGTCTGTGGACTCTGAAGGGATGAATTTTCCCATCTCTACTTCACCCCTTCCCCACGTTCTGTCCTCTGCAGGCTAGAGCTGGACAGCAGAGGCGTGTCCTAGATGTACTTGTACACCACCTTTGAGGGCACGGTCTGGAGGTGCAGCCGCACAGGGCACTTGTAGAAGTGGGACAGCAGGGTCTCACTATAGCCCACGAGGAAGTAGAACTTGTGTGCCGGCAGCTGCCTCAGCACCAGAGCACAGATCTCCACCTGGTTAGCCCGGCGCTTCAGGACAAGCTGGTCGGCCAGGCAGCCAGGGAAGGTACCCTGCATAAACTTGCGAAGAAAAACATCCTCCACTGTGCGCTCTGCGGCGTGGTCCTCCCCATCCAGGTTACCTGAAGAGCGAAGGCACACAGAATCAGCAAAGCTCCAGAGGTAACATCCAAAAGCAAAGGGTACCCAATTCTACCAACCCTGCCTCTTCTCTTTTCTTCTGTAAATGGAGTAAGAATAACACTTTAAAGTTCCAAGTACATTATTTTACTAGACTCCCAAACTAGGTACCATCACTATCCTTATTTTACAAAAGGAAAGAATGATGCCTTAGCCAGGATATAAAACTCAGATGATCCCTCCATCTACTCCTTCCCCACTCTGTTTTGCCTGCCTTAGAGCATGGTCATCCGACAGGCCAGAGATGAGGCCACCAACTCCTGAGGTTTGGGACATGAGCTTTCTCACAAGCCAGGGCCATGGCCTACACCCAGTGGATTCTCAAGTGTGAACCCTGCAACCCCTACGCCTCCCCCAGCCACTGAATCTCCATGCCCACCTACAGACTTCAGAACCAGACCCTGGAAAGGGTGGGGGGATAAAAACCTTTAAATAACTTCTCCAGGTAGATGCATCATAAACATCCAAGCTGAAAACCTTCATACTGAACAAAATACAGTTGATTATCATTAATTTACAGTTGTTCTGTTCTATAAAGTTGCCATGATCTATTAATTAGCAAAAACTCAACCATAGCTCCTGGGGAAATGCAGGGCTAGGCTCTGCAAGTGTTTGGCTTCATTATTTCTGTCAACAGATCAATATAGCACCTTGGCTTATGTGTTTCTACTTAAAGGGACCTGGTTAAAGAAGTGGGCTGATTAACAGTGAACTCTCCCAACAGCTCTATAGCTCAGGCCTGAAGAAAGCACCTGCTCTCTGTCAAGTTATCACAGCTCCTTGAGCTCGGCATCAACGACTATTTTAAGGCAGCAGAGTCATCAACAAAAAGCACAAAATTGTAATAAATCTCGAAAAGGACACGTTTAGTGTAGGAAAACTGAAACAAGAGGGCAGAGCCAGGAAAGACTTGACTTGAGGTGGCAAACAGACAATACAATATACAGATATCTCATAGAATTATACACCCAAAACTTATATAATTTTATTAACCAATGTCTCCCCAATAAATTCAATTAGATGTTTTTGGGGGTTTTTTTATAAACATATTTTATTGATTTTTTTTACAGAGAGGAAGGGAGAGAGATATAGAGCTAGAAACGTCGACAAGAGAGAAACATGGCGAGAGAGAAACATTGACCAGCTGCCTTTTGCACACCCCCTACCGGGGATGTGCCCGCAACCAAGGTACATGCCCTTGACCGGAATCGAACCTGGGACCTTTCAGTCCACAGACCGATGCTCTACAACTGAGCAAAACCGGTTTCGGCTCAATTAGATGTTTTTAAAAATAAATAAGTGTGGCCCTATCCAGTTTGGCTCAGTGGATAGTGTTGGCCTATGTATGGACTGAAGGATCCCAGGTTCGATTCCCATCAAGGGCATGTAGATTGGTTGCGGGCACATCCCCGGTAGGGGGTGTGCAAGAGGCAGCTGATCAATGTTTCTAACTCTCTATCCCTCTCCCTTTATCTCTGTAAAAAAAAAAATCAATAGAACATATTTAAATAAACAAACAAATGTGAATAATTAAATTTTAAAAAAAGAGGGCAGAGCCCAGCCAACGTGGCTCAGTGGTTGAGTGTTAACCTATAAACCAGGAGGTCACAGTTCAATTTCTAGTCAGGGCACAAGCCTGGGTTGTGGGCTCAATCACCGGTGTGGGGTGTGCAGCAGGCAGCCGACCCATGATTCTCTCTCATCGTTGATGTTTTTTTCTCTCTTCCTCTCTGAAATCAATAAAATGTATTTTAAAAAAAAGAGGGCAGAGCCCTGTCCAACCTCAGCTGGGAAGGTGCCCATAGCTGAGAGTGACCTAGAAAGAGTCAAGAATAGGAAAATTCAAACACACATTGAAGAAAAACCTGTGGGAAATTGCATTATTTACAGCAAGCTCACTGTCCCACGAGTCCAGGCTGATGCTAAGGGGGTTCACTCCTTTCACTGACTCTGGGCCGCTTGGCGTCCCTGTCCATCACAGGTGACTCCCAAGTCCTAAGGAGGTGCACTGCGGGTAGTCCTCGCACCCGCGGAAAGAGGCGATTCCGCATCCCTTTCGATGCATCTCAACATCCCTGATCCAGTCCCGTGCTTTACTTCTGCCTTGGGCGTGAACTGGCTTTCTGACTCCGGCACTGGGCGCTGGCTGGAGGAACCTTGACACGAGCTCATCTCGTGTGTTTGACAGTCACGACGGAGAACTTCGCGGGGCCCGGGCCGCACCGCCAGCCTCCGCGCGGTGGTCCCTCACCTGTGTGCAGCGACAGCCAGCCCTTGCGGTGGGCGATGTGGTGAGGCGCGTGCGCCTCCTCGTAGGTCACGGGCTTGTCCCCTTTGCCCACTCGGACCCGGGCCGCCCGGTTCTAGGAGCAAAGAGCGGTCTAAGTCCGTGCCAAGACCCGGGCTGAGCGGGCCCGGCCCTCACCTCTCTGCCCCCCGGTCCCCCGCCCCGGCCCTTCGCTCCGGCCCCTCGCCTCTCCCCACCCCGCCCCGGCCCTTCGCTCCGGCCCCTCGCCTCTCCCCACCCCGGCCCCTCACCTCTCCCCACCCCGCCCCGGCGGCCTCCGGTCCCCCGCCCCGGCCCCCCGCCCCGGCCCCCGCCCCCGCCCCGGCCCCTCACCTCTCCCCGCCCCGGCCCCCGCCCGGCCCCTCACCTCTCCCCACCCCGCCCCGGACCCGTCCCCCGCCCCGGCCCCGGCCCCCGCCCCCGCCCCGGCCGGCTCACCTTGGCACAGACCGCGGAGACGTGCAGGGCGCGCCGGGCCCCAGGCAGCGCTCGGCTCCAGGACAGCACCTGTGGGTGCGGAGGAAGAGCGTGAGACCCGGGCCAGGCCACCCCTCCGGCCGCCGGCCCGTCCGTCGCCCACTCACTCACCCGCAGCCCGAGCCCCTTGCTGCACACGGGCGCCGCCATCTTGAGCCGCAGCAGGCTGTGACGTAACACCGCGTCAGGGGCAAAGGTCAGCGCCGGGAGGCAGCCGCGGACGGGACCGAGTGGAAGCCTCTCGGCCGGGGCGGGGCGGGGCCTCTCGGCCGGGGCGGGGCCTCTCGGACGGGGCGGGGCCTCGGCCGGGGCGGGGCTGCAGGGTGACGCCAGTTCCCTTGCCTCTCCCGCCACCGCCCGAATTGGCGTCCGGGTTCCAATCCGGACGCAGAGCCCGAGGTCCCTCCAAACCCACACCCCGCCCGGCGCGCCTGGGTCCTGAGGACCAGGGCGGGGCTCCGCGCCGCTCCGCCCGGACCTCCCCTGAAGCTCCACAACTTAGGCTACTTGACTTGTCTCCAAATACTCCCCGCCCCCATGTGGATTATATTTACTACATTAAAATCTTCACGATACATAAAGACAAGATCACAAAAACTGTCTACAAGATACCATTTTTGTTAAAAAAAAAAATCATATACCTATGTACACAGTAAGAACATAGAAGCCTATTTCAAATATTAGCAGTTTATCTTTGGAGAGTATGATCACGTGTAATTTATTTTGGTTTATATGTATTTTCTATAATGAACATATTTCTTTTATATTTCTGAAAATTTTTAATTTCTTTTTTAATTTTTCAAATATAGTTTACTTTCAGTAATATTTTCAAATGATGTTCTTTGGGGCTTCTAGTGTCTGCCTTGGGGGATGAGAACCATGGGGATCTCCCTGGGGGCCTGGGATACTCAGACCAGAGCATCACTGCTGATTGCTCTGGTGGTCACAGGGGAAAGGAGCAACACTGTAGGTCTTACTTCAGAACTCCACACAGGAAAGGGACAAACCTAGGCTCCAGGTCTGGAGTTGGGCCTGGTGTACCAATGTGTACACTCGAGCCTCAGTTCCACTATCTATAAAATGGGCTAATCGATAGTCCTCCCTCATAGAGCTGTCAGAATAAATAGTTGCCATTGTTTCTGTTAGGTTGACTCATGTGGAATCGCTAGCATTTGGCCTGTTTTTGTTGTTTTTACCTACATCATCCACCTTCAGGCTGTTGTGGCTCCCATGGGAGGGAGGACAAGACTACCCTTATGTGGAAGGGAAATGGAGGCAAAGATAGAGGGTAAGTTGCCTAAGATAACACTGGGGAAGAAGAAAAGGGACCAAATCTATACATTCTCCATGACCATGATTCTGCTGGCCACTTGAAGCTGGGTCCTCAAAAAAATTTTTTTTAATAAAAGAACAGATTCTTTCATGCCCAGTTTACTAGAAATGTTTTATTTCTAATTTTTTAACTGTGGCCTCCAACTATTCTGCATGTTGGATAAGAGGGCAAAACAGGGATGAGATGGCCTCTAAGCACAATACTTCCTGATTGTAAGAACTTTTAACCCTTCCTGAAGGACCCTTTTAAACTGATATTATTTTACTTTCAATAAAGTTTGAGCATTTTATAACTTGACTAGTGGCCTGGTGCATGAATTCGTGCACATTTAAAGGAAATTAATTAGAAAAAATACTTTAATATCACTATTCGCCCTTTCTCTATAATTAAAAGTGTCAACCAAATTCAAAATCGATGATGACAGATCAATACACAAGCGTGTGATTGGCACCAGTGAGAGCTTTATATGTATCATGCATGTGTGAATTAACTTAGCCTTTTATAGATATAAACTTGGTTAATTAGACCTGCTTTCTGATGTACCTTAACTTTTTACAGACTAGTGAAGCACCCCAACTGGACAGACCATCTCAAAGACGTCCAGATCCCCCAGCAGGCTCCTCCTCTGCCTTGTGGTCCAAGAGGAAGCCGGGTGTTGCTACGTGGCATCATTACCTGGACACTTAGCATATTAGCATTTTTAATTGATATTTTACAGAGAGGAAGGGAGAGGGATAGAGAGCTAGAAAAGTCAATGAGAGAGAAACATCAATCAGCTGCCTCTTGCACACTCCCCACTGGGGATGTGCCCGCAACCAAGGTTCATGGCCTTGACCGGAATCGAACCTGAGACCTCTCAGTCTGCAGGCCAATGCTCTACCACTGAGCCAAACCGGTTTTGGCGTATATTAGCATTTTATATATATACTGGTAGCCCTGTGCACAAATCCTTTTGCCAGTGCTCTCTGTGGGGCCTGGCCGCTCCTCACCGACTGCCCAGAGGCTCTCCGAGGCCCAGAGGCCCAGAGGCAGCCAGGCGCAGGAGGCTTGCCTCGTCGCCGTGCTTTTCCAGTACTCCTCAGGTGACCCAGATTTGTAGCCTTGCTTAAGAACCAGAGCCCTGAATGCAGGTTTATGCGGCAGACTCCCAGATCCTGTGCAGGGACACCAGGAGGAAGGGGTGGGGGGTGCAGCTGGTCTAGCTCTTACACCAGCTCACTCAGAGGGGATGGACTTAGTCCAAGCCTGCCCCTCTGGACCACAAGGCAGAGGAAGAGCCTGCTGGGGGATCTGGATGTCTTTGAGATGGTCTGTCCAGTGGGTCCAGCACAACCCAAGGGCTTATCTCTGTTAGACAGGGCTTTGGCCACTGTGGGTGACACTGTGGGGGGGGGGGGGCTCAGGGCCCCTGGATTTGCAGTCCAGCCAGGAATGTGGTGAGTCTAGTCTCAGGGAGAGATGCCCCAGCCGAGCCCTCTGCCTTCCTGTTGGCTGCAGGCTTAGCCCAGACACAAAGGTCCTCCTTTGTGCCACTCCCAAAGGTCCTCCTGGCAAGACTAGCTTTATCAGAGCTGATCACACTTGACATTTGTAAACCTGGACCTCAACACTACTCCTGGTAGTGAGGAGAACCAAGGGGACATAGGTAACCCTTCCAACGACAAGGATTAAAAGACAAACCAATGGCTCCTGGTGATTTGTTTTCTCCTGGTGGCCAGCCCATTCACCAGGAAGAATCCAAGGCTCCAAGCTCTCATCTGGGAACTAAGCCAAACCACAGCGGATCCTGAGTGCCGGCACCATCCTCCGTTTTCTTCATGGGGAGCCAAGGGGCTCTGACCCTGGTCCTTCTCCAGCCCCCTCTCCACTGCTGAGGCACAGAATGGGGTGGTGCTACAACCTCAGCTTCACGGTGCTGAAGTAACCAGCCTCCTGATGGAGCTGTTTCCACGGGCCCTGCTCCTTTGCCCAGTGACCTGGGGCTGAAAGCCACACTCCAGGCTGCAGTAGTGGGTGGGAAGATGGGCATCACATGCCAGCAACTCAGACCTCACTTTGGTTTTCAGACCCCAGGCCAGACCAGGAATCCAAAGTGGCTGACCACCTTCTGCAGGGAGCAGGGAGCTTGGGCGGGGGGCAGAAAAGCAGACAAGAGGAAAGATCAGGACAGTAATGGGAGCGCTCACAGGCCCGCTTCTCAGAGGGTAGGGTGGAGATGGGCCTGCCTGACAGAGCCACAGGCCCAGGACAGCACAAGGGGGCTGTGAGGTGAGAGGTCAAAGTCACCACACGGGATCGAACCCCCAGCGGTCCTCTGACTCCATGCAGGGAAAGCCACTCTCCAAATTGGTTTGGTGGACGTCTTAGAACTCGGGATAAGTTTATAGTCAAAATAATTTTTTTACTACTGACTCAGAAAAAAAGAGAAAGGATTTTTCTTTCCCAGGCTCGCTCACATCTGAGGAACTGGAGAGAGCTACCATACCAGGCATACACCGTACACATTTCTAAAACAAGTACTGCCAGGTGCTGTGTTTCAGTAAAGCTGAGAGAGCATCAGTTGCATACACTGCTTTGACTATCGTTAAGAAAAAAGCACATCCTTTTGAGAATCCATTTAAAGCTATGAACTCTCTTCCAAGAAGGAAAAGCACATACCTGATTTTCAGGAATTCAATAATGGAACCTTAACTTTGGACACGGAACAGATCCCCTAATAAAGAACCCTTGACTGGTAGGGAACCAGTAGGGCTAGCTTCCCCAGATCAGATTTCTGGAATAGCTGGAATCCATTTTAAAGGGGTTACACAAAGAATTCTAAGACAGGTTCCCAGTGCCTGGACGTGGGCTCAGAAGGATCCTGGGTGAACGTTCCACTGAGCTGGAGAAGCAAAGTAATGGGGAGTTTGAGTAATTTCCTATGAACCAACATCTAAAAGTTGTGTTATTTAGTGATCCAGGAGATGAGCTTCCAGTGCCTGAGGATTACAGATTCTTCTTGTTTCAGAAGAGAAGACATTTTCTGAGATCAGGTTTCTAGAGGTGGAGTATGGCTCTGCCTGTCATGAGTCTCGAGACTCACAGTGCCCACGGAGCAACATCCCAAGCACGAGGAAGCCACGGTGTCCTGGGTACAGAGGGCTGAGGGGCTGAGGGGCCTGGCTCAAGGAAGCTGTTCCAGACCGAGGCTCACTGACTGGGTCTAGCAAAAGGAATAAAGGACACAGAGGAGCTCAGGCCACCACCTCTGGCTGAGTTTTCCTGAAGCCACAAAAAACAGAGGGGAGGCGGCCCAAGGACTAAGCTGAGGTTCCCAGAGCTGGTGACACTGCTGGGACTGGGTTCCGAGGCTCAGCAAGTGACCTTGATGAGGGCCAGTGCAGGCCAGGACTTCAGCTGGAGAATCGACAGGACAAGGGCCCCAAATTCTGGCTCAAAAAGTGGCAGGGAGGAAGGCTGGTCCCAGGAACACGGTGGCAAAATAAGGGCTGGCACCGTGGGCCACTGGCTGGGCCTGCTGTGTGGGTGCTGGGGACGAGAACCTGAAGTGGAGGCCCAGTGCCTAGGGCAGCAGCTCCCCAGCAGCTCTCTGCCCTCCCAGGTCCACTGCTCTGGGCCCCTTCCCTCCCCTACAGAAGGGGACAGTGATGGGGATTGTGGCAGGAACATTTCCTTTTGCCAGTAACAGCCTAGAAGGAACCTCCTCTCGGGGTCCTCTGCGCACCCTGGTACTCTCGGAGGAAGCGACAGCATCAGGCCCCGGAGAGGAACTGCCTGCTCCTCTCACTCGCACGTCCATTAGTTTCACAAACTTTTATTAATGCACCCGCAATGTGCCAGGCCCTGGGGTGACAAAGCTGGGTAATACAGTCCCTGCCCGCAAAGAGCTCACAGTCTGGGGGCAGGGCCGGCACGTGAGCCCACACGTGTTCCTGTCATGGGAAGTTGTATACCAGGTGCTACAGGGCGTGGGGAGCAGCAGGGGGGCCAAGGGGCTTCACGTCAGGCAATAAATAGACTTGCCACATGGGCACTCTGTCCGGCAGCATGGACCCACCAACGTGGGGCTTCCTGGGGCCCCTTCCCCACCCCTCCTGGGACTCGTGTGCCGGCTGCGTGATGGAGGGAGAGCACCTCTCCACTCCAGGCACGAGGAAAGAGGCCCCATCGCAGGCCGCCCAAGGAGCTGAGACACAGTCCTGTATGCATCCCTAGAGCCGCTCCATCCCTACAGCCTCTGCAGCTCATAGGGCAGGACACGCCAGGCCCCGTCCTCTGCTTTTCTACCTTCTCCCATGGGCAGGGCCCCGCACCTCAGGTGCCAGCCCCAGTGGACACCCCCGAGCAGCCACACTCACAGCAGTCCCACCAGCTCAATGAGCTGCTGAATGTTCCTGTGGGGCTCAGACAGGCCGTTCCTGATGTTCTCCAGCAGGCATCTCTTCAGCTCAAACACGGCCTCACTGTACCCCAAGCTCACGGCGGCCATGGGAGGCGCCCCGTGCCACAGGCCGGGCACATGCCAGACGTGCTGCTTCTCGGGGTCACAGAAGGCCAGGTCTGCCAGCGTCCGGAGGCCGCCTCCCTGCTTGTCCACGTGTGTGGAAGCCCTGATCGTGTCCGAGGGTGACTCCAGTAGCGGCCTCCTCTCCCGCGGCTTTGGGCCGGGGCCAGACGTGTCATGAAGGTGCTGGTACACAAACTGGTAGTTGGGCATGTGCCCCGTCTTCTCCAGCCTCAGGAAGGCATGCAGGACAGCCGGTGGGATGTCCCTTGTTTCCGCTAAACTGACCACGGTGACGTCGCTCAGCCCCACGATCAACGTGGCCAGGGAGGCCTCCAGCTCAAAGCGCTCCCCCGCCGTGGCCGGGGCGCCTGCTATCAACGCCCCCGAATCGATGACCAGAATGTGGTCACAGCCCAGGTCCTGGCTGAAGCTCTCGGCCACTGTGACGAGCTGCATGAAGGCCCCTCGAGGACCCCGGCCCCTCCCTGTGGCAAACCGAAGCCCGAACATGGTGTTGAGAAGAGTGGACTTCCCGGTGCCTGGCACGCCCAGCGCCGACAGCACCACCAGCCGTGACCTTCTCTCCAGGCGCGTGTGCAGCTCCTTCAGGAGCCCGGTGACCCAGCGCAGGGGGGTGCTCCGGGTGCTCCCGTCAACCAGCTCCAGGGGCAGCCCCCTCACCAGCAGCTCCACGGCTAAGCCCGGGAAGTGGGCGAACCGCCTCTGGCCTGCGGGCAGCTTCCCAGCCTCCACCAGGCAGCTCTCTGCCTCATAAAACTGTCCCATCTCCCGCAGGAAGTGCTCCACCCCCAGGGGCTCCGGCCAGAGCGGCTCCCGGTCCCCAGCCCCACCCTGCTTTGGTCTCAGGGCCGGAGCTGTCTCTGCGAGCTGCCTTGGCCTTGGGTGGGCCACCCAGGCCAGGCCCCACTCCATCCACCTCAGGAAATACTGCCTCTCGCCCAGAGAGGGGCAGCTGATGCCTGCGATGAACTCCTGCACACCCCCCGCAGGGTCATGGCCGCTCTGCTGCGTGCGGAGTTCCAGCAGCCGCTGCCTCAGCTCAGCTCGGCGCTTGTCCGCGGGGTCCCCGGCCCACTGCGCCTGGCACAGCTCCTTCTCCACGCGGGCCGCCTTCCTCCACGGCTCCCCCTGCAGCCTCAGCTCTTCCCTGCGGTAGGCGTCGGGGTCCCTGATGCTCCGGGTGATGCGCTCCATCCGCTCCTTCGCCCGCTGGCACTCCTCGCAGTCCTCGTCCACCTTCAGCCCCAGCCTGCGGGCGGCCTGGGCCATGTCCTCCACAGACACCCTCCTGCAGGGGGACCGGGCCACGCTCGCCACGATGGCGCGGACCCTGCGCGTGAAGCGGGCACCGTCCGTGCTGCTGACCTTGACGAGCACGTGGGAGTGGTCCATCCTCAGCACAGGGGTCAGCCTGTTCAGGAACCGCAGGTTGGAGTTGCGCTTCCCACGGTAGGGACTCAGGATGAAGTAGTACTTGGTGGCCGAGCCTTTCATGGAGGACAGCAGCTTGTACTCCTTCTTGCTGATGTTGTCGGTCAGGATGAACACGGCCGAGGAGACCTCTGTCAAGAGCTTAAACTGCAGCCAGTGAGACCCAATGTCACCTCTGAGGTTCAGAAAGGCCACGGGTTCCGGGCAAAGGTCCAGGTCCTCCCTGCCGCTGGGCAGGAGCCAGGAGACCTCCACCAGCCCGTCCGAGATCTCCCGCGGGCTGGTGCCCAGGCTCAGGTCCCGGTGCCAGAAGCAGTCGCGCTGCCTGTGGCCCGGGCTGAGCACGGCATTAAGCAGCTGGGACTTGGAGTTGCTGCTGACCTCCATGCGCACAAAGGCGAAGGCGGGTGTCCGGGCCAGGACCACGCTGTCCTCCCTGAGGCTGCCCACGCCCCTCGGGGGCTGCGCCCACCATGTCCGCGCGACGCCCCGCATGGCCCACAGCAGGAAGGTGTGGGAGTGGTGCTCCGAGTCAGGCAGAATGAGTGGGAGCGCAAACTGGCAGAGAGACATCCTCAGCACGATCTCCTGCTGCAGGAACCCATCGGAGGCGAGCAGCAAGGCACAGAGCAGGTCCAGGGGGTTCACGGGTGTGTCGGGCGTGGGCAGCTCCGAGAAGGAGTAGATGTCCGCGGAGATGTCGTCAGCTGTGTCCCAGTAGATGACCTCCTCTTCCATCTGGCCCTCCTTCTCCGCGGGCCGGGCATCCGCGGGTGAGGCCAGCACCATGGTGCTCCGGGCCTCCGCGCTGCGGGCCTGCAGCTTCCGCAGGAAGGCCCAGGGCAGGTCTCTGGGAGCCTGAGGCGCCCAGTTCCTCACACTGTCACTGCTGATTTGCAGGGCGTCCTGCAGGCCCAGTTTCTGGGCCTGGTGTGTCTCCAGTCCCAACAGCGACAGCATTTCCTGCAGCCGGCTCCTCTCCACTGTGGAAGGAAAGGAAAATATAAGTCAGGCCCAGGGCAGAGGCAGGAAGGAGCACCAGCATGGCGGAGGTGGCCCTGCCAAGAGCAGGACACCCTGGGCACCCGAGACGCAGACACACATGCATCACACCACCCAGTCCCAGCACAGGCAGACACGTGGGACAGGAGGGGTGAGGACAGGCCACCAGGGCCACATGCAGACATCTACGTGGCTGCTTCTCTGGAACTATGGGTTCAGCAGCACCGAGACCAAAGCAGCCGCCTGGGTGAGCGGCCGGACACCAGAAGGCAGCTCCCTGCGCTCGGCAGCAGTGAAGCCCTCACACTGTCACCGGGGATTGCCCACGGTGGCACAATCGCCCAGTCGATTTTGTTTATGTTCTTTTCTCTTTTCGAAAGAAACGGGAGCATTTTTACAGGATCTGCACACAGTGCTGCAGATCACAGCTCATGTATTTTTAAAAAATCTGAAGCCAACACGATGGGTTGACATTTTCAAGTATTTGTTAGAGATTATCGTACTTCTGCACTTATTCATTCAGGTCTTCAATGTCAGCCATTACGATAGACGCTTACAAACACAGGATGCTCACAGCAGTCAGGCCCTGCCAAGGGTTTCACCTGCTTCTCTGTCTTGGACAGGGCCTCTTATCGATTTACATACTTCATATAATTAGTACACTTTAAACGTTAAGTAAATCCACAAAATAATTACACCTCCTGCTGTTCTCCAGAGTTCTCTCCACTCCTTTCTCAAGAGAGGAAGCACCACCGTGAGGCTCACGGAACCACATGGGACGGGCTCAGGGCGCAGGGACACGTCTCATTCCCCTGCAAGTCCATCTGCTGCCTGTGCCTGCACGGGACTCGGCGGGCTCCGGGCTGGGGACTTATTGCAGGGACATGACTTGTGGGGAGAGGGACACTGGAGAAGAAACCCTTCAGGTTCTGAGTTTTGATAGAATGAAACCAGGGACAGTGTTTTTCTCATCAGGCATGGAACAACCATCTTTATTTCTTTTCTTTTTAAAAAAATATTTTTTTAAATTTTTTACAGAGAGGAAGGGAATGGAATAGAGAGCCAGAAACATCGATGAGAGAGAAACATCGACCAGCTGCCTCCTGCACATCCCCTGTGGGATGTACCCACAACCAATGTGCATGCCCTTGACTGGAATCGAACCTGGGACCTTTCAGTCCGCAGACCGACGCTCTATCCACTGAGCCAAACCGGTTTTGGCCATCTTTATTTCTTAAGTAGTGAAGTGCAGCAGGGAACAGCCAGCACAAACAAGACTATTTATATGCCCACTCCTGCCCTGTGTGTGGCCCTCTGCGGTCTGTGAATGAAGCCACAGCCACGAGTGGTGCACAGAGTGGCCGGGCTTTAGAGTCCCTCGGAGAACTCGTTAAAAATAACATCCGAAGTGCATCTCACTGCGTCCCTCTCTACAGGGACAGCTCCCAGGGCTTGTTCCCCGAAGGAGCACTCATGTGAGTTGATATGAAGGGCTCCTGGGTGGAGTTTGATGCAGCCGGCAGCAGTAATGCTATTTCCTTCGGCGGGACAGGACTTGGAGCAGAGAGCAGAAATGCCAGAGAAAGGACATACCTGTTGGAAAGTCACTGTCCTGAGCCTCGTTCATACCATCTGCAAAAGCAAAGGAAAAGGTGTGTCAATCAAACCAGGTGCCAGGACTCACACCGGTCCATGTAAGCTGCACTCAGAGCCCTGTGTTCCTAAGACAGCAAGTCTCCCGACGGTTCAACACATAAAAGCCCACTTAGGTTTCCCTTTGCCCATTCCCTACCCCTGCCCCCCACACCCATCACCAAACCCAGTGGCTTCTACCTCCATACTGAAGCTCGCAGTCATCTCCTTCCATTTCTCTCCATTCCAGATCTGGAAGGAAAACACATACGCGCTGAGTGTAGGCAGCAAGTTAGAGCGGACACACGTCCCAGCAGCCCCATGGCAGGGGCACCTCCAGACACCGACACACTGTGTTCTGACATCGTTATTCACAAGAGCTAAGACAGAGGAGCAACCAAGTGTCTGTCAGAGACACACAGATAAACAACATGGGTCTGTATCTACCACGGCAGGTTCTGCAAAATGCTGCAGCATGGAGGAACCTGATGCTGAAGGAAGGAAGCCAGTCAAAACCAGACAAAACTGTTACGAGTCCCTCACTGGAGGTACCTACCGTCCAGACAGAAAGTGTAATGGTGGGTGCCAGGGGTTGGGGGCCGGAACGAAGTTATGGGTTAATAGGTATAAAATTTCTTATTTACAGGGTAAAGTTATGGGATGGATGGTGCTGATGGGCACAGTACAATGTGAATGCATATAATGCCACTGAACTGTACACTTAGAAATGGTTAACACGTGTATTTAACAAAAAAGGGAAAACCATTTTATAGCGAATGATTCTGTGGCACTTAGCACAGTCACCAGTTGTGCCACCTCCACTTCTTATCTACTATCTTCAAACACTTCCATCCCCTGAGAGTAAGGCTCGATCCCCACGAAGCAGTTTCCCACATCTCCCCTTCCAGCCCTTGAGCCTGCTTGTACCCACAGCAGCCGCACCCTTTACAGTCCCACCACAGGGCACGAGGGCTCCAGCTGCTCCACATCTTGGCCAACAGTGGTTCTTTTCTGTGTGTTTTTTATAGTTGCCACTCAAGTGGGTGTCAGGTGGTATCTCACTGAATATTTGTTTGAATTTATACAATAAAACAAAACGTGACTGACCCAAACTTATTTGCATATTTTGTGGAGTTATTTTTGCGTAACACTATTAATATCCAATAAAATACATTCATTGGAGACACACCAAATCTATGAAGATACATCCAAAATGAGTTACTAGGAGAAGTGAAAATGTCTGGAGTGTGGCACCCCTGAAAGCTTAAGTCACGAGGGTCAGCTACAGCCCACCTGCCCAGGACCGTTCCAACATATACCTGTGGTCCAAAACACATGCACCTTTGCCCTCAGAGACGCTAGCTTAGAAACTGGTCAGTCACCCCAGACGGGACTCGGGCAGCAGTTATGATGTGCTTACACCGGATGACGGACAGACACATTCTGCTGAACAGTGTGACATGACCTGTTTAAAACTGAATCCTGCCCTAACTGGTTTGGCTCAGCGGATAGAACGTTGGCCTTGAACTGAAGGGTTGCAGGTTCGATTCTGGTCAAGGGCATGTACCTTGGTTGCCAGCACATCCCCGGTAAGGGGTGTGCGGGAGGCAGCTGGTCGATGTTTCTCTCTCATCGATGTTTCTAGCTTTCTATCCCTTTCCCTTCCTCTCTGTGAAAAATCAATAAAATATATTTAAAATAAATAAATAAATAGACAAACAAACAAACAAATAAATAAATCTGAATCCTAGCTTGAATATAAAACAGAAGTTTAAAGGATTCCTCAATGGAATATTCAGTGAGAGGAAAAACAAAGCCTATGTTTATTTACTTTTTAGGTGCATGACCCCCAGCCAGGGTGGCGCTGGGAGCAGCATCCCGAAGGGAGAGAGGAACGCGAAAGTCTGCTGCAGGCGGGAGGCCACCCTTACCTGCAATGGCCACGGCTGCTGGTCTCTCAGAGGCTTTTCTTTCAGGGGCCACGTCTCCCAGATCTGACTGTCTAAAACAATTTCAGAAGAGCATTAAAATTAAAATAGTGAAATATCACATTGGCTGCATATCAAAATCTCTGGGGAGCCTTTAAAAACAGCAAATCCTGATCGCACCCCAGATCCTCAAAACCAGACTCTCAGAGGCTCTGAGTCCGGGCCAGGCATCGCTGCTTCTGAAAGTGCCCTCAGTGTTCTGGTGTGCAGCCACCGAGGGACACGGGCCTGGAAAACCAGCCCTCTCAGAAACCAGGAGCTACACAAAGACATGAACTCATACATACCCTCTGGCCAGTAACTCCACTTCCACCCTAAGGAGATAATTAAGATTTAGTTACAAAGATGTTGATGCCAGCTTTATATATCACAGCAAACAACTGGACACATTTTAAAAGCAAAGTCCAATAACAGGGTGTTCTGTGTACCTCTTATTCTGCTACCATTACAAAGTACTCTATGGATCTCACTTTGTACACAAAGCCATGCTGGTAAGGTGTTCTGGAGCCCGGTCGGTGTGGCTCAGTGGTTGGGTGTGGGCCTATGAACCAGGAGGTCACAGTTTGATTCCCGGTCAGGGCACAGGTCTGAGATGTGGGCTTGGTTCTCAGTGTGAGGCATGCAGGAGACAGTTGATCAATGATTCTCTCTCATCACTGACATCTCTATCGCCCTCTCCCTCTCCCTTCCTCTCTGAAACCAATTAAAAAATATTAAAAAAAAAAAAAAAAGATGTTGTGGAATGGTGTTGTGGGCAAGTCAGGCGAGAGTGTGCACAGAACGACGAAAATTTATCTGCAGTAGACACAGGCGAGCAGAGGGTTCGCCCACAGTGGACAGGGTGGGGAGGGAGGGTGGTCCTGACGCCTGAGTAGGTGTGAGAAACACAGTCCACTTCCGAATCCCTACTTCAGGTGTGTCATGGGGATGAGTAAACGTGCTGACTTGGTCAGGAGCCAGGGCCCTCAGCTGAAGACGGACACACAGACGAGGAGTGGAAGAAGTCAAAGAACTCACGGAGCCTCGCTGGGATTGCAGGTCCATGAGTGACCCCATGATCCCTGCCTGCATGCTTGTGTGCACATATGTCTGTGTGTGCATACACATGTGTGGATTTCCTAGCTCTATCCACTGACAGGGCCACACAGCAATGAGCACACAAGCACACCTCAGTCATCCTTCACTAACAGGCACCCACTCTCCGTGGAGAAATGGTTGGTGCCAGACCTGGGGCAGAGGAAGAACCGGATGAGCCTAAGTACCTAATTTCAGAAAACACAAAGTGCTCAAAAATAAATAAATTATTAATTAACTCCAGGGCATGTCACAGGACACAGCAGCCAGCCTGAAGGGGTCCCACTGTCACATTTGGGACAATCTGAGCACTAACAACATTAGGTACGGTAATTAATTAAAAGCCATTGAAACACAGGAATCAGTGAGCGCACTCAGACAATGAGCAGAGGAGCACGCGGGGGACGAGGACGCGTGTCATGGCAGGACGCCTCCGTGGAGCTGTGGTGGCTGGAAGGGCACCATGTGCAGATCACAAGCAGGGACACTGAGACACCCAGTATGGCAGGAACGCTGGCAAGGACGAGGTGTCTGCCAGCCTCGCACCATCTCCTACACGGCCTGCCAGGTACCAGGGAGAGAACCCCGTCACCCCGAGAAAGGAGGCTGTGGCGGAGAAGGCTAAACCCCGACGAAATCATAAGGACAAACCCGAAGTGAAACTTCATGCCAGGTGGGGAGGAAACTGCATTTCCCCAAAGTATGAGAGTCATAACACAAACAGAAAGCATTGAGGAGATGGGCCGGATCAAGTGCTGTGGAGGCAGGAAAACAAAATGCAACACCTCACCATCACCTGGATCTTGAAACAGGAGAAACTTTAGGGTCTGTCGACCAAATGGAAATACGGGTGCTGTCCATGTTAAGTTTATGTCGTTGACAGCTGTGCTCTGGTTGTGTAAGAACATCCCTATTCTTAGTACATAGACACAGGAGGATTCAGGGATAAAGGCTGATGTATGCAACTTACCCTCTAATGCTTTTTAAAAATGGCACACATATGTAACTTATATGTGCATATGTGTATACACACATGCATACACAGAGACAGCAAGAGAAAGAATGACAAATGAGAATGGCAAATGAACTAAAATGTCAATAGGCCACTCTTTTTTTAAAAAAAAAAATATTTTTATTGACCAGAGAGGAAGGGAGAAGAAGAGAGACACAGAAACATCAATGAAAGAGAATCATTGATTGGCTGCCTCCTGCATGCTCCCCAATGGAGATTGAGCCCTTGAGCCTGCAACCCAGGCATGTGTCCTGACTGGGAATCAAACCCTGACCTCCTGATTCATAGGTCAATGCTCAACCACTGAGCCATACCAGCTGGGCCGGGCCACTCTTGATAAGGGGAATTTTTATTCTTATAATTTATTTATAAGCAGAAATTACTTCTAAATAAAATGTTTAAAATAGAAGTTAGGTATTTCTGGGAATAGTATGTGTATTTTGTCTTATTTGAAGTCTTCAAATAGAAGCAATGTATGTGTTTGATAAAGATGCTGTGAGTGGGGGTCAGGGCCAGAACACAGTGTATGGGTGCCGCAAGGACCCAATGCTCTGGGGGCTCCTCGAGCCAATGTCAGCTGTAGTCGGTGGCAGGCACCTGGGGACACGCAGTCCAGCTCTGCTTAATCCACCAGCAACACCAGCAGCCCCCCCCCCCCCCCGAATTTCAGGACCCGCACTGGTTATGCCAGCACGTTCCTCCCTGCCCTCTCTGAGACGTCCCAGTCCCCATACTGGTCACTGTGCACTAAGTACCTGACTTCATCTGAACTGCTGCTGGCTCACATGGGCGTCTGCCTTCTCACTGTTCTGCAGAGAACATACACTGCCTTGGTAATAAGGACAGAAAGCAACCTTCACAAGGGAAACAGAGTTCCCCTGAGGGCAGGTATTTACGACCAGGGGAGAACAGTACAAAACCTCACTTTCATCCAATGCTTTTTGCTAATCCTCACCCGAGGATATTTTCCCACTGATTACTAGGGAGAGTGGAAAAGAGGGAAAGACAGAGAGACACATGGATGTGAGAGAAACACATCCATGGGTTGTCTCCTGCAAGAGCCCTGACCAGGGCCTGGGTTGGGGAGGAACCTGCAACAAAGGTATGTGCCCACCCTAACTGGTTTGGCTCAGTGGTTAGAGTGTCAGCCTGCGGGAATGAAAGGTCCCAGATTCGATTCTGGTCAAGGGCATGTACCTTGGTTGTGGGCATATCCCCAGTAGAAGGTGTGCAGGAGGCCGCTGACCGATGTTTCTAACTCTCTATCCCTTTCTGTAAAAAATCAATAAAATATATATTTTTAAAAGGTATGTGCCCTTGACCAGAATCAAACCTGGGCCCTTTGGGCTTCAGGCCGACGCTCTATCCACTGAGCCAAACCAGCTAAGTTTCCCACAGGGCCATCCAAAGCTTTTCCCTGACAACTCTGCTTCCAGTGCCTGAGTTGTGTACTCCAAGTCCCCATGTTGGAGCCATAACCCCACTGTGACTATCTGGAGAACGTGGGCCATTGCCCGGGATCAAATGCAGTCATAAGGGGCTGCCCTGATCTGATGGGAGTGGTGTTCCCTCGGGCTGCTCTCTGCCTGCGGGCTCAGGACAGGCCACAGCAAGAAGGCGGCAAGAAGGCGGGCACCTACGCGCAGCAGAAACCAAACCAGCCTGCAGCGTGATCTGCGAGAGATAAAGGTCTGCTGTTCAGCCCCCCAGGCCTGGTACTGGGTTGGTCACAGCAACCTTGAGCCGTGGACGCTCCTCAGGCCGTCCACAGCTGACCAGACCAAGAAGCAAACCAACAGCCCTTCCGAAGGCCTCAGACGTGGGCGAGTGGGCTTCGAGCACAGCAGTGTTTGAAAGCCACTAATGCTATCAATATCTGTGCCTGATTCCAAACACAAGACAACTACAGAACACAGACGTACAAAGAAAGGCCTTTGCTCTTTGAAAATAGTCAACATATTAACCCATCTTCTCCTTTCAATCTAGTCACGTTGCTGCAGGTCATTCCATGAACTGACAATACTCGGGACTAACTCTACGGCTTGTTTCATTGCTTAGAAAGAACAGGAAGGAAGGAGGACAAACCCTGCAGCGAGTGGCGTGAGACCCAGGCCCCGGCACTAGAGGTGCAGAGCTGGTCTGCGAGAGTCTGGCCAATGGAGGGTCTGGCCACAGCGCAGCGTCTGCTACTCACTCACTCACAACCGCCTGGAAGAATAAAGGGATTCCCTAATGCTGCGTCCACCAAAGTCAATGCCAAATGAGTCTAAGAGTCAAATTAGAAAATGAAACAAAAAATGCACTGAAAGAACAGATTAGACTTAAAACCTCAGAGAATGGTGTGCTCAAAAGGAAAATGACAGATGGACAAAAGTATTTGTGACACAAATGACAAAAGGCTCCCATTCTCGATGTACAAACATCTCTAAAGCCAGGAGAAAGAGGCGGGGACACCTCCATACTGCATTCTGGCGTAGACCAAGTCTCAGCAAGGAACAGGTGCAGGGGGCCCTGGATTTTCATCTAATTCCCTTCCATACCTTTTGAAATGTGTTCCAGACACATGTATTACTTAATTTTAAAAATAAGGCAACTAGTCCGGCCGGTGTAGCTCAGCGGCCGAGGCCGCCGGTTCGATTCCTGGTCAGGGCACATACCCAGGTTTTGGGTTCCATCCCCTGTGGGGGTGTGCAGGAGGCAGGCAGTAGATGATGTTTCTCTCTCATCAATGTTTCCCTTAATCCATCTCCCTTTCTGACTCAATAAAAACATATTTAAAAAAAATAGACAACTAACAATTTTATGAAAAGCTACAATATAGCCCTGTCGCTGGTCTGGGCTAGAGTATCAGCCCCACAGCGAAGGCTCTGGGTTCCATTCCTGGTCGAGGGCATGTACCTAGGTTGCAGGTGTCCGATTGTGACCAGTCGGGTGTGTGTGGGCAGCAACCAATTTGTGTCTCCCTCACATTGGTGTTTCTCTCTCCTTCTCCCCCCAACCCCTTCTATTCTCTCTAAAAATCAATGGGGAAAAAACAAACCAGAAAAGGGCTACAATGTAGAGAATCTACAGAACCACCACATCCGAACTACAACAGGAAAGGCTGTCCTTGGCATGGCATGGGCACGCAAGGTGGATCTCAGACAGCACAGCCTCGGTGGGAATCCTTCTTTAAGGGAAATAGCCACTTCTAAGTCATTTCCTTTTCAGCCAACTTTTGTAAAACCATAACCAAAGGGCAACCGCTTTTCTGATACAGCTTCTTACACCAACGAAGAGTGAGAATACATCCTCACTTCAGCTTCACACAGCACTCTGGTCAAAACAAAACACAGAGTCCGACGTTTCTTTGTGTGCTTCCTTAACCAAATATAAACCAACCTTCCTCACTATGGTGGTTACACCAAGTTTTAACTTAAAATGCTTAGTTAGGCCTCCATTTCCTAACCTGTATAATGGAGATAAAAATAGGATTAATGATAGGGTTGCAGTGACGATTCGGTGACTTACACATGCAAAAGCCCTGCGAAGGGCTTGACAGCTCCCCATGAACAACCCAGCAGAAATCACACTGCCCTTCCCGTCTGTGCCCTGAGCCCTGCACTGCTCCCACAGCACCGAATTCAGTAGACAGAGCGGCCGCTGGACAGCTGGCTGCGACAGGCCAGAGGATCTGAGGAAGCCAGGTCTCCCAGGCTGAACTCTGACTGTCAGCGAAGCCTGCAGAACAGACACCTGGAAGGGTGGCTGCCCCCAGGCCTGTATACAGCATGAGGGCACAGTTCTCTTTACAAAACAGCATAGAAGGTTTTGTGACCTAGCTTTGCAGTGGGTACTTACAGATTTGTGCCAACTTCAGACTGGCGGGCTCATTCACAAGTAGCTGGAACTGTAAACATCAAGTCTGCACCAATGCCACCTTCTGCAGGGCCCTCGGCCTCACAGAAGGGCACACCAGCCTGGCCCTTAGTCCCCTCCTGACCATGCCTGCAAGGAGAGGGCCTGGATGCCAGAGGCACCATCCCTTTCTACAAGGCTTCATGGCTTCCCCACCCAGGCTCAGCCACCAGCCGCGGCCCAGCCTGAGGGCTGGCCGCAGGGGACCTTGACCCCCTGGTGAATCAGCACGGCCTTCTGAGGGATGGGCCCTTGTTTATCCATTTATGAGCTCAAAGTACTGGCCCCTCTGACCACTGCCCCCAGGCCGAGGCAGCAGGGACCCTCAAAGTACTGGCCCCTCTGACCACTGCCCCCAGGCCGAGGCAGCAGGGACCGCGGGGAGTGCAGTGACAGCTGGTCAGAGCCTGTCCCAGGGGGGGGGGGGGCAGCTGCCCCTCCGCTCACCCCCGGCCCGGCCCCCACCTCCTCCCGGGGCAGGCCGCACCCGCCCAGGCCCAGGGGTGGGAGATGCACCACAGCTCAGGTCACACGCACCCTGACCGGCCTGAGCCCCGGGCGGGTGGGTGGCCGCCGAAGGCCGCCTCCGCCCGCTCCGCCGTGACCTTGAGTCTGCCTTCCCCTCCGGACGGACGGCACGCCCGGCTCACCGACCGGGTCCCCAGTGGAGTGACCCTGACGGGCTTCATCTGCCCAGGAGGGCTTCCTAAGAGCGGCAAACTCTGCCGCCATCGCCGCCAGAGGAAGCAGGTCGGCCCGAGGGGCAGAGGGAGGACGGGCAGCCGGGGGGCCGCCCCAGCCCGGCCACCGGTCCCGCCCTGCGCGGCCGGCTCGGTCCCCGCCTGGCCGCTGCCCCGCCCGGAGCGGACCAACCGCGGGGCCGCCGGCGCCCCCCCCCCCCCCGCCCGGCCGGCCGCCGGGGTCGCCGGTCCGCGGAGCCGGGGTCCGGGGAGGGGCCCCCCGCCGCGCCCACCCGCCCGGCGCGGCCCAGCGGCACTCACCCCGGTGCCGCCATGAGCGGGAGGTCTCCGCGCCGCCGCCGCCGCCTCCGCTTCCTCCGGGCGGGGAGGGGCCTCGGCGGCGGGCAGCCCGGGCGGCGGGGCCGGGGCGGGAGGCGGGCGGCGGGGCCGGGGCGGAGGCGGGAGGCGGGAGCTCCGGGAGAGGCCGGGAGGAAGGGTCTGGGAGGGCAACCCCTGGAGGGAGGGAGGGAGGGTGATTGTTAAGTGAAAGCCCGGCTTTAAGAGATTTCTTAAATCATCAGTACAAGTTCACGGAAACTGAGTGGTTCCCATCGCGAGTGTAGTGGGTGGAGGCGTCTCGCTGCGGTGGCCGCGGCCTCCGTCCCGCACCCCATGGGCCCGGCTCCCCGGGCCAGGCTTCCGGGTTGGATTTCTAGGTCAGGTGGTATCAGGGTCTTCAGTCTTTTCGGGACCATGCCTCTGTACACACAAACATGCGTACCAGTACACGTGTACCTATGTGTGGGTGCCACACACACATACATACCACATGCTCACACACATGCTGCTCCTAGCCGTCACCAACATGGATGACAGGGCCAGTTTCCCAAAACTCTATCAATTTCACATGTTTGCTCATCACTGCCAATTTCATGTTAAAACCAGTCCTCCCCGAAATGGCAGGCTGCAAGCTCCAAGCTCTTTCTCCACAGAAACATGAGAACTCACCCGAAAACTGCCCACACTCGCTTCCCAGGGCTGGGGACACTAGTGGGAGTTGTGCACAGCCCAGCAAAGCGCGGCCGGGACAAGCAGCTTCACAGGACAGGGGGTCCGGGGCCTTTCACTTGCTGTTGCCCATCCTTCCCCAGGGTCCTGGTGGCTCTGCCCAGAGGCCCTGCCTGCTGCTGTCTCTAGTTCCAGGGGAAGCAGGGCTGAAAAGGGGGATGGGGAACAGGAATGAAAGCTCCGAAGGGCAAGTTCCAAGCCAAGAGCCTGCCCACTGATGTGGTGAGGGGTCAGCACAGGGCTTCCTGGGCAGCAGACCTCTGCTCTGACGGGGTGCTGGCGGAGTTCTCAGTAAGCCCAGGTTCTTTGGTTCCCTGTGGGAAAGCCGGGTCAGCGGGGAGGGAGGGACTTGGGTTCTGGTTGTAGGGGGAAGAACTTTTTCTTCTTAATTGATTTCAGAGAGGAAGGGAGAGGGAGAGAAACATCCATGATGAGAGAGAATCACTGATTGGCTGCCTCCTGCACACTCCCACACTAGGGATCCAGCCGGCAAACGGCATGTGCCCTGACCAGGATTCAAACCATAACCTCCTGGTGAATAGGTAGACATTCAACCACTGAGTCATTGGCAAGGCTGGAAGGATATTTAATAAAAAAATAAAAATAAAAATAAAGCAAAATGGCAGTAATTCCCTCTCATCAGTAATTATTTCAATGTAAATGGATTAAACTAATCAAAAGGCAGAGATTGGCAGAATGGATTTTTTTTTTTATTAAGGTATTATCTGTATACATAGCTTATCATTGCCCCCCCCCCCCCAGAGAATGGATTTTTTAAAAGTGATTCGAGCCCTAGCTGATTTGGCTCAATGGATAGAGCGGGGGCCTGTGGACTAAAGAGTCCTGGAGTTCAATTCCAGTCCAGGGCACATGCCCAGGTTGTAGGTTTGATCCCCAGTAGGGGGCGTGCAGCAGAGAACAGATCAATGATTCTCTCTCATCACTGATGTGTCTATCTCTCCCTCTCTCTCTCTGAAATCAGTAAGAAAATATATTAAAAAAATAATTTGAACATATACAGTCTACACTCTAAAGAAACTCACTTTAGATCTAATGATAGAAAAAGGTAGGGAGTAAAAGAATGGAAAAAGAGATCCCATGCCAATATTAACCAAAGGGAAGCTATACGAATATGAAGAATAGAGCTACCCAGCAATTCCTCTTCTGGGGATCTAACCCCCAAAATTGTGAAAACATTTATAAAGATACATGCACCTCTACGTTCACTGCAGCATTAGTCACAATTGCCAGGGCATGGACAGCACCTAAGTGTCCTTCAGCTGATAACTGGATGAAGACATGGTGCTATGGACTACATCCCTTAGCATAAAAAAAAAATAGAATACTGCCATTTGTGACAACATGGCTAAATCTTGAATATCAAGCTAAGTGAAATAAGTCAGACAGAAAGGATGATTTCACTCATATGTGGGATATCAAAAACAAGCAACCATGACTGACTGGCTCAGTTGGAGCGTCATCCGTATAACAAAAGGTTGTGGGTTTAATTCCTGGTCAAGGCACATACCTGGGTTGCAGGTTTGATCCTTGGTTGGAGTATGTTGCCAATCAATGTTTCTCTTACACTGACTCCCCCCACCCCCCACCCTCTTTCTCCCTTCTTCTATCTCTCAAATTAAAAAAAAAAAAAAAATCCGCCAAAACCAGTTTGGCTCAATGGATAGAGCATTGGCCTGCGGACTGAAAGGTTCCGGGTTCGATTCTGGTCAAGGGCATGTACCTTGGTTGCGGGCACATCCCCAGTAGGGGGTGTGCAAGAGGCAGCTGATCGGTGATTCTCTCTCATCGATATTTCTAACTCTCTATCCCTCTCTCTTTCTCTCTGTAAAAATCAATAAAATATATATATTTAAAAAAAAAAAAAACTCCAGCAGACGCTGGTAAAACAAAAAAAGAAAAAGAAAAAAAATCCTTGTGTGAGGATTTAAAAATTAAGATGTTGAATCAACAAGTTAACTCTATCCATAAGAAACAAACAAACAAACAAACAAAAAAGAGGAGCAAACCAAATCCAAAGTAAATAAAAGGAAGGAAATATTAAAAATTAGAACAAAGCCAAAACCGGTTTGGCTCAGTGGATAGAGCGTTGGCCTGCAGACTGAAAGGTCCCAGGTTCGATTCTGGTCAAGGGCACGTACCTTGGTTGGGGGCACATCCTCAGTAGGGGGTGTGCAGGAGGCAGCTGATCCATGTTTCTAACTTTCTATCCCTCTCCCTTCCTCTCTGTAAAAAGTAAATAAAAAATATTTTTTTAAAGTTAGAGCAAAGAAAAATATAAAAACAATAGAGGAAAAGTCAATTAAAATAAAAGTTTGTTCTTTTAAAATATCAACAAAATTAACAAATCTTGCTAAACTCACTAAGAAAAAAGGAGAGAGCCCTGGCCAGGTAGCTCAGTTGGTTACAGCATCATCCCTATAAGCCAAGGTTGCTGGTTTGCTCTCCAGTCAGGGCACATGTACAAAAAGAAACCAATGAGTGCATAAATAAGTGGAAGAACAAATCAATTTCTCTCTATCTCTGCCTCTCTCCCTATCTCTAAAATTAATAAATAAAATTAAAAAGAAAAAGAAAAAAGGAAAACTCAAATTACTAAAATCAGAAATAAAAGTGGGGACATTACTATTGATTTACAGAAATAAAAGTGGGGACATTACTATTGATTTACAGAAATAAAAAATCTGTAACAGAGTAAAATGAACAGTTATACAACAACTTCAATAACTAACTGGGGGGAAATTTTTTCCTGGAAATACAATCAACCCTAACTGGAATAATGAAGAAAGGGAAAATTTGAATAGATTTATAATAAGTAAAGGCACTGACTTAGTAATAAAAAAATTGTAAAAACCTGCCAAAATAGAAAACTGTGGGACAGTGGCTTCACTGATAATTCTACCAAACATTTAAAGAAGAATCAATTCTAACATTATCTCAAAAAAAAAAAGCAGAAAAGGAGGGGCTTCCCAACCAATTTTATGAGGCCAGCTTTACCTGGATAGCTGAACCACACAAAAACCATTCGAACACGGAAAACTGTAGATTAATTTCTTATAAACACAGTTGCAAAAACCTTCCGTGAGCATTCATCATGGAACTGAGCAATCGAGAGCAAGCGGAATCCGGGAGGATGACAGAGCAGGAAGGACCAGGGCTCTGACTTCTTGCTTGGACGGTTGTACTGGAGACCCTGCTGGTGGGACTGTGTTGGGACTCTAGAGAGGACAGATATTTGCAGCTTTGCATAGACTAGATCTAACTTCTTAGCAAATTTTTAAGTTTCTCCACACAAGTTACTTTTTTAAAATGAAATTTTAAAAAAAAATTCACAATGGAGAAATTTGGAAAATGTCAAGAAGTACTCAGACTTAACCAGTCATACTTACCAATGTCACTACCCTCTGATGAACAGCCCTGTGAGGGGCACAGGTCACCTCTGAGACAACCTTCTGTAAATGCACAGACTAACTCATCAATCAGAAAACCAAACTGAGGGACAGTCCACAAAATAACTCTCCAATACTCTTCCAAAGTGTCAAGGTCATCGAAGACAAAGAAATACCAAACAACTGCCTAAGATGGCAGTTAGCTAGAGGGACAAGATGAAAAAATGCATCATTGGATCCTAAGTCAGCTCCTGAACCAGAAAAAGGACCTTTGTCAGACAATGAGTAAAATTTAATACTATTAAAACAGTTCATAGTATTATACAGATGTTAATTTTCTAGATAATTGTATTATAGTTACATAATATGCTAATGTTAGGGGAAATTGGGTAAAGGGAATACAAGAATTCTCTGTTATTGTTGTTACATTTTAAACAGCTTTACACAGACATATAATTTTCCAATTAGCAACCACTGCCTATTCCCTCACTCCCTCAGCCCAGGTGACCACTAAACTACAGTCTTTATATAGTTGCCTATTCTGGAGATTTCATATGAATGGAATCATACAATGTTTGGCCTTTTTGTGACTGGCTTCTTTCATTTAGGGTAATGTTTTCAAGGTTCATCCATTGTTATATATTGAATTATGTCTCCAAAATAATGTTTTGGCATCTTTTTTTAAAAAAATATTTTATTGATATTTTACAGAGAGGAAGGGAGAGAGATAGAGAGCTAGAAATGTTGATGAGAGAGAAACATCGACCAGCTGCCTCTTGCACACCCCCTACCGGGGATGTGCCCGCAACCAATGTACATGCCCTTGACCGGAATCGAAGCCGGGACCTTTCAGTCCACAGACCGACGCTCTACCACTGAGCCAAACTGGTTTTGGCTGTTTTGGCATCTTAATCCCTAGTACCTGTGAATGTGAATTTGAAAATTGACTCTTGCAAATAGATGAGGTGGGGGTGCCCTAACCCAATATAATTGAGTCCTTATAAAAAGGGGGACATTTGGACACAGAGATAGACATGAAAACGATGTCAGGACACAAGTAGGACACCAGCCACAAGCTAAGGACTGCCGGGGCCCCAGGAGCTGAGGCCTGGGAAAGGTTCGTTCTACCTCGCAGCCCCAAGAAGGAACCAGCCTGTCAATAACTCGGTTTCAGACTTCTAGTTCCAAACTGTGGGACAATAAATTTCTGTTAAGCCATCCAGTTTGTGGTACTTTGCTATGACAGCCCTAGGAATCTAATATATCCACGTTGTAGTATATATTCTTACTTTTTGACAAAATTTTCCATTAGGTGGATATATCACATTTTGTTTATCAAGTCAACATTTGGATTGCTTTGACCTTTTTGGTTAGAATGCATAATGCAGCTTATAAACACATGTGTTTAAGTTTCTGTATGGACATGTTTTAATTTCTCTTGGGTATATACCTAAGGATGGAATTGCTAGGTCATATAATTATGTTTAGCTTTTTTAAAAAAATATTTTGATTTTTTTACAGAGAGGAAGAGAGAAGGATAGTTAGAAACATTGATGAGAGAGAATCATCAATCAGCTACCTCTTGCACACACCCTTACTGGAGATGTGCCTGTAATCAAGGTACATGCCCTTGACTTGGATCAAACCCGGGCTGTAATTCAGATTTAGTCTTAAAGGAATAAATAAACAATTATAAAAATTTAGGGTCATTTGTTCTATGAGGGAACAGCCAGGTAAACAAAGTGGCCATGGGTGACTCATGGACCAACAGGAATTGTGTTGCACAGAAACAAGAAGCCTTGGGGGCGGGGGGTTGGAGTGCTTAACCTGGCTTTGCAAGGTGAGTGGTGGCTCTGCTTTGTGGGGAGGAAAGAGAGGGCTCTGCAGCCAGGAGTAAAGGAATGCGATGGATGGATCATGGGCCAGAGACAGAACCGCTGACAGCGAGCCAGGCGGGACAATACTGGATTCTGAAGGGCCCTGATGACAGAGGATGCGTGTGATCCTTGTAGAACACGGCGCATCCTCGTAGAGTTTTAGGCAAAGACGGGTCATGATGAGACTGACATTTTGGAGGCAGTTCATGGAGTTGTGTGAGGGAGAGATGAGAGGAATGAGAATGGACGCCAGGGACTTGGCTGGGGACCATGGGAATGTAATGCGTTCTATATTCTGGGTGTGCACATGTCCTGCTTGGCCAGAGACAGGCTCGGTGACGCCGCGGTCCTGATTCTGCGGCACCGCGTTTCAGGCTAGGGGTCTGTTCGGAGGGTACACATCTGCACACCCACAAAACGGCCACAACCGTTACAACGTGAGACGCACTGATGCTTTGTATTCTATTTTATTTGTTTTCTGCTGACAGCAACCCACTACACTTACTTCGTGGCACACGAATGCTCCTCGCCCGGTTTCAGGCTCGGTCCGGGAAAGGGAAAGGGTGTGCGGCGTGAGGCCGTCCAACCGCCGCGGGCCTGGGAGCCACGTCTCCGCGCCGCTGCCCGGGCCAGGCCCGCTGTCTCCGGGGAAAGGCTGTGAATCCGACACCACACCGGAGGGTGGGAAGGCTTACAGGCCGTTCAGAGCGGGCCGAGAGCCGCTAGGTGCCGCCGGGGAGGCGCCGGGAGCGGCGCGGGGCCGCGCGCCAGGGCTGCGCCCTCCGGCGACATCCGGGCCTCCGGACCGCGCCGGCCGCCGGCCCACAGTGCCCCGCGGCCCGCAGTGCCCCGCCGGCCCACAGTGCCCCGCGGCCCACAGTGCCCCGCCGGCCCACAGTGCCCCGCGGCGCGCACGCGCAGGCGGCCGTTCCCCTAGCGGCGCTGCGCGGCGGCGGAGCCGGCAGCGGGCAGCCCCTGGCCGCCCTGGACCGGCCGCAGCCTGGTCCCCAGCAGCGGGGAGAGGATGGCTCTGAAGCGGATCAAGAAGGTAAGGAGCCCTCTGGTCCTCGGGCTCCTTGCGAGTCCCGGCGCCCACTCGCCGCGGGTCGTCGGCCGAGCGGACGGGTCGGAGCGGCACCGAGCGCGGCGACACCGGCCGGAGGGGACGAACCGCCGCCCGGACGGCGCGCGCAGCCGGGTCGGTAGCGCCGTTGGTGCGCGGTCCCCGGGCGCCTCGATGCGGTTGGAGCCGCTCGGAGCCTGTACATGCCAGCCAGCAGCGCACACACCAGCGGACAACTCCACGTTCCCTCCCCCTCCCCTCGCCTTCTCCAATGAATTTTAAAAATATGGACGGACGTGGCGCGCGGGGCCGAACCGAACCAGGCCGGCCCGCACCTGCTGCGGCCGCGCCAGTTAGGGAGGCGCGGGAACGTGCGGGCTTGTTTTTCCGAAATCACATTGTTCCTCCTTTAAACGCCAGTTAGCAGCTGACGCTCCTCGATGCTCTTGGACTCCCTCCATCAAGACTCGCGGTCTTGCCCTGCCTGGTATGGCTCAGTGGCTAGAGCCTTGGCCTGCGGACTAAAGGGTCCCCGGGTTCGATACCAAGGGAACATGTTCGGGTTGTGGGCTCGATCCCCAGTGTGGGGTGTGCAGGAGGCAGCCAGTCAACAATTCTCTCATCATTGATGTTTCAATCTCTCCCTCTCCCTTCATCTATGAAATCAATATATTATTTTTTTTAAAAAAAAGAAGAAGAAGAAGACTGTCTTTCAAGAAGCCTTAGGTCCCAGTAACCATTTCCCACACCACAAGAGAGGGTCTGCATTCTGGGGGGATAGGGAACTGGGCCTGCCCTGGGCCTTCCCTGGTCTCTCCAGGGTTGTCCTGACCGCCAGCTTCTCTCTCCTTGGGGGGGGGGGGGGGGGGGGTGCTGAGCTCGCTGTAAGTTTCTGAGAGCCAGGAGCACTGTAGCTTCTGAGAGCCAGGAGATGTTTACAACCAACCCTCTGGGATGAAGTGTGTCTGGATGGTGTAGTGCTTGCTGGTCACGGTGGTGTAAACACTCCCGTGTGGCCAGTATTGGAGGGGAGGAGGAGTAGACACACACAGATGGCGGGAGAGCCAGAGTGTGGAGTGGGGGGACTACAATGGTCAGCACGCCCCAGACATCGAGAGTCAGGAGGGTCTTGGCTCATTGTCAGGCTTGTTCAGGTAGGAGTGTCACCAGGCAGGTGCGAGCTTTGTGCATGTTCTCCAGACCCGGGGAGTCACCCTGCAACCTGCTGGACCTGGGTCTGCTGCCTTCTTCTTCGGCGTTAGAGCCTCCTGGAAACTCCGCGGTTCGCCAGGATCTGGAACCTGGAAGGACGGAGAAGGTTGGGACATGTGCACGGACATGCAAGCTCAGTTTGAGAGTCACTGTCCAGAAGCTTGTGCTTTGATGCTCATGCTAGGCCAGGAAAGTGGGATTGTGGATCTAGTTGTCGTGTAACTTCCGTGTCTCTGCAGGTACAGGGGCGGCCTTAGTCTCTCCCCCAAAGCCTTGAGCCTTGCCGCACCCCATGGTGTGTCAGGTGGGCGGGAGCCAGATGGAAATGTGGGAGCCCTGTCCTTCACTGAGCACCTCCTCTGGGCTGAAGGCTTCCGTGTGTTACCTCGGGAGCTCGGAGCTAAAACCCTGCCTTCACCTGCGTGTGAGCGAGGGTAGGCTTGAGGGTGAGGTACACACACCCTGCCTTCTCAGCTCGGTGATCTTGGTAGGCAGCTTAGCCTCTTCACATTTCAGTTTCCAACTTACAAAATGGAAAATGCTGACACACACTTGACAAGTGTCTTCACAACCACAAGCAGACCTTCCGGTCTCCTGTTTTCATGGCCAGGCCAGTCGTTCCGAGGCCTGGACGACCCCCCCCCCCCCCCCCCCCCCGGGAGGAGGCACTGCTGGCCTGGGAGTGTGGGTGCCGAGCAGCCTCCCACACCCAGCTCTGAGCCGCTCCTTGTGTTCTAGGAATTGAGTGACCTGCAGAGGGATCCTCCTGCCCAGTGGTCCGCAAGACCTGTGGGAGATGATTGTGAGTATTCTTTTCCAGCTCTGGGTCACAGGAACCTTGCCATTAACACCCCAAAATTTATTAGCCCAGCCGTTCTTTAAGAAAACTTGCTGTTTTCCCTCACTTGCTCGTGAGTTGGTTTTTCATTAGACACATTGAGTTCATAGCCTGGCTGATCAGGATGGTGCCTGACACCACCCTCCACCGCCCTGTCCTTCACTGAGCTCCCTCCACTGTTGGTCCCAGGCACTTGCCACTCTGGTATATCCCCTCCCGGGACCACACCTTAGCCCTTTGTGTAACCTCGTGTGCTCTCAAGGCTCGTCCATCTTCAGCACAAGAACTCCTTTCCTCTCCATGCTAACCCCACGCTGCTGTGTGGACACCACCTCTGTTTACTCCTTCACCTGTCAACAGGCACTCGGGCCTTCACCTCCACTGGGGCACCTGGCGTCTGCCAAGAGGGGGTAGGGGGTGGGCAAGGCCGTGCTTTCTCCCACTCTGCTCCTCCCCGGGGAGCGGCAGCCAGCCCTCGGCTCCTGTGCAGCTGACCGGCCAAGGCCCAGCTGCCCTGCTTGTGGGCCCCCATGTACATGTTCTGCTCCCACCTTACCTCCACTCTCATCTTGACTATGAGATGGTATCAGAGAGGGGGTGTCCTGCACAGTCACCAAAGAACTGAAAATAGGGATTCAAACGGAACCAAAGGCCCAAGTGCCCGGCGACAGGTGGAGGAGTGAGCAGAGGTGGTGTGTCCACACAGCAGCGTGTGGTTAGCCGGAGAAAAAGGGAGTTCTGCCTGGGACCAGAAGTGGAGGGAGCACATGGAGGCTGAGGGAGGCAGAAACGTGCAGTATTTCGTTTGGATCGTGAAACGTGTCAGAATGGGCGATGTGGTGGCTGGACAGCACTGATACAGTTGATACCGCTGAACTTCTCATTTAGAATGGCCACCATCCAGCCACCGTCACTCTCTATCCTGGTAACTCTGTCTTGTTACCATTGTGTTGCACCAATAAAAATGTAACTAGCTTCCCAAGGCTGGCAGGAAAGAGGAGGTGGGGTCACACGCATGTGCTGTGGGCTACAGCGCTGAGAGTAGAGGTGCGAAGGCACGTGTGACAGTCTGGTGGACAGGGTGGCTATGGTGTGCTGCTCCCTGGTCCTGCTTGGCACCTGGCCCTGCTGTCTCCAGCCATCCCAGGTCTCCGCTGCATAGATTCCCATGTTACCTGTCACAACAATGCCAACTAGGGTGGCTGGTAAGATGGAACTGGTCCCAACTCAGCCCAGTTTCCTGGCAGCATGCTCAATTCTTGCTCTGCACCTGCATGCTCACCTTCCTGGCAGCCCTGTGCTGGAGGCAGCATCATTGCTGGAGGGTGTCCTGGCCCCCCTCCCTGCTCAGCACCTCCAAGCTGAGGCATGTGCAGCTTTGGACACACCTAACTTTTGGGCTACTCCATGCCTCCCTGTGGGCAAACAGCCCCTTTCCAGCAGTCCCTGCAGTTTCCTTTCTCTCCTCTCTTTTGGGGCCTTCTCTTTTAAGCAGGCCCCAAGTCCCATGCAGCCCCCTCAGCCCTCAGAGGTCCCAGAAGGAACCACTTTCACTCTCTACATCTCCCCATGGGCTCCCAGTCCCTCGTGTTACTTAACAAAAACATTTAATAAGGAATTCCATTCTACAATATTAGGAACAGTATATCCACCTGCCAACCACAGCTAGTAATTAGCACGAGTTGTTATAAAACCAGTCAAAAGCAAAAGAAGTGACACTTGGGTCGGCTCAGACAGCCTTGTTACAGGTAAAGGTGTGCTCTTTGTACCAGCTTCTTGAAGTATTGAAAGGTCCTGGGCAGCCTTGACTTCTTCGGCTCCTCTAGGGTCTGGAAAACTCCTTTTAGTCCCTGCACCTACCTGCCCCTCATACCTTGATGATTTCCTGTCCTGCTTTCAAAGGGGGGGGGGGGTGTTAGAGGGGCAGGTATTTGAACAGGTGGCAGGAACACAGCACAGGTCTGAAACGTTGGGTTAATGCCACACCACCCTGGAGCCATAGACAGAATTCCCTAGAGTGACATATCCCTCCAGTGGTCCCAGCAGCCCACTTGGTGGTCGGGATGTTCCACAAAGATGAGTCATTGCTCTGGGAGCTTGGAGGTGAGTCATTGCCACCCCCCAAGTGCCCTGGAGCTTCTCAGGCTGAGATGCAGAGAGGGCACCAGGTATGATGCCACCGAGTCCCCAGAGCATGGGCAATGCCGGGGGTGAGTGGGAGAGACACCATGGAGGATGGCCCCATAGAGGTCCCAGGGCCAAGGGCGTGTTTCCTGAGAGGCCCTTGGCAGAGGCTTCAGAATGACCCAGGGAAGAAGGAGAGAAGGAAGCGATGTATGAAAAGGAAGGTGGAAATGGCTGAAGACTTAATTCTGTGCAAAGAGAAGAGGGAACTGTTGGTGTGCAGGTTTAGTTCTGTCAGAGATCTGCCTTTGTCCGAAGCCTCGGGAGGTGATCTGCGATTTCCTGCCTGTTGGACAGTCTCTGCCTGCCTGAGGCTTTGACCCACACCGACAGTGTGACTTAGGGTGGGGCTGGCCACGTCCGAGAGACCGGCCACATGGGGCTGGGGTCCTGCCCAGAGGGACTGGACCTCAGACCAGCCATGTGGGCAGTCCGTTTGTCAGCTGTGGTCACTGATAAGCTTCCCTGATGATAACCACCAACTATGAGCACAGAGCTCCTGGGAGTCTGGGGGCCCCTGGGGCGGAGTAGACACTTTGGGGGGGTCCCTGACATCCACTTCTTTTTCTTGGCAGGGTTCTGCTGGCAGGCCACCATCACCGGCCCGGTAGGTAGTTGCCTCTGAGCGCCACCCCTGCGCTTCCTCCCTTGCTGCTTACTTCTGTCTGCACTAACTGCCTGTCTCATCCTTCCAGAATGACAGTCCTTACCAAGGAGGCATTTTCTTCCTGAACATCCACTTTCCCACAGATTATCCGTTCAAACCCCCAAAGGTGAGGCCAGGTCAGAGTGTGATGAAGGGGCCCTTCTGGTCAGTGGTGCAGCGAGCTGCATAGTCACAGCCCAAACCTGAAACCCTGGACCATGGGGCGATGCTCTGTCTGGTTGTAGCTACGTCTGGCCCTTCTCTGCAGTCCCTCTCAGTCTCAGTCCTACCCCAGGGACATTGGACGCAGACCTGGGATGTTTGGGGTGAAAACGGGACGGGCGGGGAAGGGAGTTGCTACAGGTTTCTGGAGGGGAGCCCAGGAATGCTGCTCATACCCTATGGGCTCAGACCTGAGTGTCAGGGGGCCTGGCAGTCACCTCCCTGCACACACACCATCCCAGCCATGAGGCCTCGGAGGGAGGACAGCGCCACCAGCCCGAGGGAGAAGGCGGGAGGGTGCTGCTCCACACCCTGGCCCAGCAGGGCTGCCCATTACTCACCAGGTAGAGCTCAGGGCAGAGCCCAACCCAGAGGAGCCCTGCCTCTTACGGGAACAGTCCAGTCTGGTGGCCAGTGCCAAGAAGCACAGAGCAGCTGGGAGGATGGCAGTGGGCTCGTCCTAGCAGGTCAGGGGCCACAGGGTGGGGAGGAGGCCAGAGGGGCCCAAGGAGTTGTTCACTGAGGTGGAGGCTAATGGGGTTGAGGCAACAGCAGTGGGCGCATGAAGCTGGGGAGAAGAGGTGCGTTTTGGGTGCTCATGGTGGAGCCAACAGGACGGGCGGTCACAGCAATGTGTGTGGTTCCGCATTATAGATTGTTTATGTTTCTGACTGCACAACTGGTTGATTATTTTAAAATTAGAACCTGGTGCCATAGCCGGTTTGGCTCAGTGGATAGAGCATCAGTTCGAAGACTGAAGGGTGCCAGGCTTGATTCTGTTCAAAGGCACATACCTCAGTTGCAGGCTCCATACCCAGCCCTTGTCAGGGCATGTGCAGGAGGCAACCAGTCGATCTTTCTCACGTCAATCTCTCTCTCTCTCTCTCTCTCTCTCTCTCTCTTCCTCCCCTCCCTCTCTAAAAATCAATAAAATCATATCATCTGGTAAGAATTAAAAGAACTGGTGTCTAAGCCCATTACCTAGGAAACTTTAGTGTGGCTGCCATCCTTCTTGTCGCTCCTCAGAGCCCACTCACTGCTTTGGGGGAAGTGGGTCAGTCCCAAAATCAGAATGAATGAGTCAGGACTTCCCTCGGCTGTCCCACCTGAGTCCTGTCAGGGTTCAAGGTGAGGGCCCAGCTCACCCAGGACCGTGTAGCCATCTTTGGCCTCTTCTGCCTCCTTCGGTCCACGTCCCAGACAAACGCTGTCTAGAGCATTCCTGTGGCCTGTCTCACTTGAGGTCTTGTCACTGCAGGTTGCTTTCACGACCAAAATTTACCACCCCAACATCCACAGCAACGGCAGTATCTGTCTCGACGTCCTGCAGTCCCACTGGTCTCCATCACTGACAGTGTCGGAAGGTAACCTCACAGGTCCAGTCCTACGCTTATGGCTCTCACAGCAGCCCTTCCGCCCCCACATCCCTGGGTGGAGACTGAGGCTCAGAGACAGCAGGCAGCTTCCCACAGCGCCTAGGGGAAGAATTGGGAGACGCTGTTCCCACCCCGACCGAGTCCACAGGGTTCAGTTGCCTACATGGGGTTATAGAGACCAGTCTACAGGGGGCTTCAGAAACGCAGATATTCCTTCGGAACCTGAATGTGAACGACATGAGTGTCCTGTCAGTGGAGTGGGTGGGATGGTAAAAAAAAATCAGCCAGAGAGAAACAGGGTCCCAGAGCCCGAGAAATAAGCCAAGGGGAGTGTGAGGCACAGAGGGCAGCAGAGCCCGACAGGCAGCCGAGGGGGAGGGAGGGAGGGAGGCACGGGCAGCCGGAGGGCCAGGTTTTCAAAGCTGAACGGTGAATACAGAAGGAAATCTGCCACCACCCCCCACTCCAAAATGTTCCGAGTTCCCATATCCTGATTAGCAAACAGGCCCCTGGGATACACAACAAAGGTCTGTGGCAACTGGGGCCTCCCTAGAGCAGCTGTGTCTGGGACAGCTCGGTTCAGCTGATAGATGAGCAGAGCAAATCCTTTCATGACTTTTGGGGTATCAAGCAGAATAATTCAGACGGAAGAGAGCTTGAGTTGGGGGTTCACCAGATCCAAGCAACCAGGCAGCCTCAAGGCTGACCCAGCTCCTCTTCTCTTCCCAGTGCTCTTATCCATCTGCTCCCTGCTCTGCGAGCCCAACCCTGACGACCCTCTGGTGCCAGAGATAGCGCACACCTACAAGGCCAACCGAGAGAAGTACGCGTCCTCTTCGGGCTCCTTTGGGCCTCAGCGGTACCCACCCTGGTCTGGTGCCTCCTAGCGGACCAGGTTCCCTCAGACGTCGTTCTGCCCTGCCCAGCCGTGCGGGGTGCAGGGGGTGTCCCTTGGCTCAGACTCCTGACTCTGAACATTCCCTTTGGTTCTGAGAAAGGGAGGAGATAAAAACAGTTCATCCTCCTTGGTAGCTCATCAGCTGCTGCCACAATACCCTAAACTCTTTATGTCCAGCCTGCCCTTGAGGTCAGCCAAGAATGAGCTTAGAAGAATCTGACAAGAAAATGCTGGATTGCATTCTAAACTTGATAGCATAGAAGAGTGGCTTCTCAGATATGCCAGGGTAAGGCGGAGGCGTCCTGATTGAGGCTCAGCAGTCAGCAGTGTGTTACCCTCATGGCCAGTCCTATTTCATTTTTTTGTTGTTGCTTTTTTGTTTTGTTGATGGTTTCCTTCACTGGTATACTCCCATTTGTTTTCTTCTTGGAGTTTTATAGTTTTAGTCTAACATTTAAGTCTTAAATCTAGTTTGAATTTATTTTTGTATAAGAAAGTGGTCTAGTTTGGTTTTTTTGCATGTATCTGTCCATTTTTGCCAAAACCACTTCTTGAAGAGACTGTTGTGGGGTGACCCGCAGGAGATGACTAGCAGAGACAGATATCAAAATTTAAGAGCCTTTATTAAGCTGGCCACCACTCCAGTTGCAGCACTTCACCACAGCAAAGGCTGAACTGCAGTGCAGACCACAGAAGTTACATCAAATTTATACTCAGAACCCACAAGAGGGAGTTAAGACAGTTACAATGACAACCCAAAGGTTACAAAAGCTATTTCAGCGGTTTCCAAGAAACTGAGGGCACAGTTGCAACGCCTGGGCACGCTTGGCTGGAGCGTGAACCGCCACCTCCCTCCAAACTCCAACGGACCCATTATTTGGTGACCTACTCTACCTCCCTCTGTCCTGGCATCCTGCCTCCAGGCAACGGAGGAGCTGTGCAATGTTTGCAGCCCAGGACATGACAATCTTTACCCCCACTGTATATCCTTGCCTCCTCAACTCTGTTTAAACACTGATGACCAGACCCAGAGTTGTAGAACTGCACCCATTAGACTAGCATAATCACGTGCACTGTAGTCTGGGAGGTGTTTTTGAGGGGAAGCAGGTAGAGGAAAGGACTGGGCCCTCACCTCCCCATGGGAAAACCTCTGGCATTGACAGTCTGCTGAGAAAGGGCAGCCTGGTGGGGCCCTGGCTTCAGGAGCCTGCCTGTGAGCAGTGCATGGTGTGGTGGTAGGAGGGCGGGATAATTGCTGGCTCTTTTAAAGAAAGTCTCCAGTGAGTCTTTATCATTCTCTTGTCTGAAGAGATTAGAATGGAATGTGATTTTTCCAACTTATATTAATCTTGAAAGCTTTATAGATATCATTATTTCCCTCATTGAGTTTTCCAGAATTACAAAGACATTTTTAATTGACTAGATTACGAACTGTATTTATTTATTTTAACACTTATGAGATACTTTAGATATACAAAATTTTTTTTTTTCCATTGACCTCTTAACTAAAAATCTGTCTTACAACCTCAAGGCACTAGATCTCATGATGATTATGAGAATAAACGTACATGCCGCGTGCTTACATAGCTCTCCAGGGGCGCCAGGCCTGCTGCATGGCAGGCACGACTCACTCTCTGGTGGCCAGGCTCCAAGGCCTGCATCCCGGACTCTGACCAGGCAGCCCCTTTCCTGATCCTCCTCGTCCGTGCTGTGGGACAGGAGAGAGGAAGAGAGATGGCCGGTGTATTGCCACATCTTCCACAACAGGCGTTATGGAGAGCATCAGGAGGAGGCTCTATGCCATAGCCTCGTTCCAGGCAGCTTGGTTCCACTCGCTCCTTAGTCCTCCACGTTTGCCAGCAGCAGCGTCCTGCATTAGTTCTGTTCTCTCCTCGACAGTGAATGAAGTGACCATTTAGAATAAGCACATCACCCCTCTGCTTTTTTCTTCCAGGTACAACAAACTGGCGAGAGAGTGGACACAGAAATATGCTATGTGAGTGCCTTGGAGGTTGCACAGGGGACACTGCTCAAGAGAAGCTGAGCCCCTGGCAGAGCCCCCCAGAGGGCGCCATCTCTTCCCCGAGCCAATGAGGGCCCCACCCTCTCCAGCCACAACGTGTTGGTGCCGCTCAGTCCGCGTGGCTTGGACACCGTCCCATCCATCCTGATGCCAAAGCAGTCATCACCGTTAGATCTGCAGCCTCCTCGCAACCCTGGAATCAGTCCCTCCAACTGACTGACTGACTGCTGGACTCCTGGGGGCTGTGCTGTCACCTCCCTACCCTGCCTCACTCATGGTGGCATCACGGGCCGTGGCACCACACAGCCTGGCCCTCACCTTCCAGGACTCGGTGCCAACTGGGCGTCCAGACCACATCCCAAGGAGTCTCAGCTCATCCCAGGAGGCTCCAGGGAATTGGGAAGTGTCCCTCACACCGAGAAGCAGCAAACAATGTTGGGGTAGAAAGCACAAAACACCCAGATGACTGTCTTCAGAAGCAAGACCTACAGAGACTGGGGTTTCGCCTTTCCATGGAAAGAGGTTTTTCACCACCTCCCTCCCTCCATGGAGCCTACACTAAGTCCAGTGTGTGCCACCCACAGACCAGAGCACAGGGGCAGGGAGAGACTTTTAAATGTAAATAAAATGTAATTCACGCATAACCCGAAATGGTAACTGACAGTTGTCTACTTTTTTTCCAGTCAAAACATAAAATATGGAAACTTGTAACAGGTTCTTTGGAACCCTGAATTAGAGCAGCCTTCTGAGTGGCTGGACACCTCATGGTTTTCTGGGGTGACACATTTTAAGGGTTCCCTTAGAGGTCAGAGCTTTGAGATTAGATTAGATAAAAGTGCAGGCTGAGTGTTCTTTTTTTATTATTACTGATTTGTTAGAGAGAGGAAGGTAGGGGGATAGAGAGTAACATCGATGAGAGAGAGACATCCTGCACATCCCCCACTGGGGATGCGCCCGCAACCAAGGCACATGCCCTTGACCGGAATTGAACCCGGGACCCCTCAGTCTGTAGACTGAAGACCTATCCACTGAGCCAAACCAGTTTCGCAGGCTGAGTGTTCTAATTAAACCTCTGAGAAGAGAGGAAATTTGAAGGGTTTCAAATCTCTAAAATCAAATCTGACCTAGTGTTTTCTAAGTGGTCCCCTCCAGGACAGCCATGGAAGTAACTTGAGTGAGTAGAAACGGGATGAAGCATGAAATTCTGCCCCTAAATGGCCAGGCGGGGCCTGTGCAGGCTGGTGGGGTGCCAGCAGGAGGTGAGCCTGCTCCAGGAGCTCCCCAGTTGTCAGCTTCACTGCCGAGGCTCCCTGGGCAGCAGTCTGGGCCCCTCTGCATTTCCTTTAGGGTCCCCATTCAGAACCCTGATACCATAGGCTACTTTGGGGGGACCATGGGCCCTGTAACCATGATGAGGATTGCCTCTAATTTTTTGACTCTTTGCCACCCCTTTGGTCTTTGCTTAAAATGTTAAATCTGCCAAAACCGGTTTGGCTCCGTGGATAGAGAGTCAGCCTGCAGACTGAAGGGTCCCGGGTTCGATTCTGGTCAAGGGCACCACTTTGGTTGCGGGCACATCCCCGGGGGTGGGGGGGAGCGCAGGAGGCAGCTGATCAATGTTTCTCATCAGTGTTTCTAACTCCTTTCCTCTCTGTAAAAAAAAGTAAATATACTTTAAAAAATGTTAAATCTTCATAGACAGGAAAATATTAGCCTGACCCCTGGGAAGGGTATCAGACAGTGGTCACAGTGCACCTTAGCCAGGTGTCATAAGCACAGGAAGTGGGACAAGTGTATGTTTCAGAGAGAAGTCGGGGTCAGAGGGGAAATCCCGGCCTGACCTGGTGTTGAGACTGGGGGTCCATGCTGATCTTGAGGCTTCCTTGCCTCCCTTTGGGTACCACAGACAGATCTCAGGCCAGGAGTTCTGCAGGCCTGTAATAGTGTAATAGGACTCCCAGAAACTGGTGAATTTCCTGAGTTCCTTCAAAATTCCCCTCACCTGCTGTCTCCGTTGGAGGCATGGTGGAGAAAGTGAAATCAGCCCTTTGGGAGCCCAAGTGCAAATTGCTGTTCACCCTCGGCCAGCCTGAGTTGTGCTGTACCTGCCAGACCTGGCGTCTTCCCCCTGGGAAGCTCACCCACTTGTCATGCCTGAAGAAGGGGTTTCTCAGGTCAACCTTACCCTGCGCTGTGGAGCTCCCGTGTAACCATCGTGTGCAGACATCCCACTTCCAAGGTGTGTCCCAGATGGGCAATTGGACAGCAGATCCAGAAAGCCAACTGGGAGGTAATGTGGCTTTTTTTCTCTGTGGACCAGAGACATCAGGGAGATACATGACCTTAAGCAATCGATCCACCGTGAACAACTGGTCGGATGGTCTGAAGCACCTGGGTTTGGGGAATAGCGCTGAGATCGTGATCCTCTGTCAGGCTCCAGGAATTCAAAAGTTAATATGGCTAGGGTCACAACCTCCTGACCAGGGATAAAGTGCCAGATGCAAACATCCCCGGCCTCACAGCTCAGAGCTGAAACTGTCCCACCACCTCACTGCAGATGCTTAAGGGGGCAGGTTTCTGTCTGAAATTCAAGAGATAGCTTCCTTAAGTGCCAAAGTGCTTGCAGGATAGGCCTGCAGAACTCCTGGCCTGAGGTCTGTCTGTGGTACCCAAAGGGAGGCAAGGAAGCCTCAAGATCAGCATGGACCCCCTGGTCTCTCCTGCCCCCAGACCCTCCTTCCTATGCCTTTTATCACTGTAGCACACACTTCCTGCCCAGCAGTGCTGGGCAAGGTTGGGCCTGGATTAGATCTAGTCATGAATTCGGGTCGTCTGGAAGTGGAGGGAAGGCAGCCAGCACCCATGACGGCAGGAGTGCTGGCCTTGCTGTCCCTACCACCCAGGTTTCTCCCTGTTGACCGGTTTACTAATAATAAAATCATAAAACTATCAGGCTATACAGCACCTTCTTAATTCTCCTTAAAATGTCCCCTCCCTTTCGCCCCTTCTCCCAGACCTCCACTCCCTACCTTCTTCAGGGCAGGGCTGCCACCCTTGTGCGGTCATTTCTGCATCCCAGTCAGTGCCCAGCAGTGCAGGCCTTCATCCAGAAGCAGGGACTGATGGATTTGCTGACATTTTGGGGTTGACATGGCAGCAAAGATGTGAAACTTCAAATTCCCCCACTGCCTGTATGTCCTGTTCCTCCTTGCGGTTTCTGCTGGCTCCTGGGAGCCCACACTTGACAGCAGGAAGCTGGGCTGAGGCTTCAGGCAAGACCTGAGAAGTCAGAGACCCTCAAGGCAAGAGGATAGGTGACGTGAGGGCCTTCACCCTCCTGTGAGCCATCTTGTCCTGGATGGTGGCTGCACTCAGCCCGAAAAGAGGAAGCCCTGCAACCACTGCACCCAGAAGGCCTGAGTCCCAGACTAGGCCAGGACTGTAGCCCGCCCTCCTCCTGCCTCTGTTCAAACCCTAACAGGGACTTGGTGAGGTTTTCTTAATCTCTCAAGCTGTTTAGCATTTGTTTACTGGTCTACACTTACCATGCAGCATAAACAAGGGTTCTCTTTAGGGCAATGGTTCCATTTTTCTAGCTCTGTAGTACTGAGGACACGTGGGGCTGGAACAGATGCAATCCTGGTAGTTTTAGGAAAATGAGTTTCCTAGTCACTGGCGTTTCTGTCGGTGCATACTTTGAACACACAGCTACCCTTTCTGATTGGTTGCTTTGGTCTGCATGCCTGTACCCGCCCCCACCCGCCCCCCAAGTGCCCACGTTTAAGTCTTAACACCCCCCCCACACACACACACACACACACACTCACACACACACTCACACACTCACAGAGACGCTGGGAGGAAGTGGGGCCCGCCCCCCGGAGAGCCGCGCGGCCCCGCCCACTTCCTGCGGGGGCGGGGCTTTCCCGCGGGATGGGCGGGGCTTCCGGCCGCGGGGGCGGGGCGGGCCCGGAAGCGGCGGCGCTGGGACGAGCCGGGCCATGGCCGCGAACCTGAGCCGGAACGGGCCGGCGCTGCAGGAGGCCTACGCGCGCGTGGTCGCCGAGAAGTCCCCGACCGACTGGTGGGCGCCGGGCCGGGCGGGGCGGGAGCCGGGGCGGGGCCGTGCGGCCGCGGGCGGGCGGGCGGGCGGGCGGGCTCACCTGTGCACCCGCACCTGCGCCGCCCGGGAGGGGGTCCGGCACCTGGCCCGCCGGTGCGCCCGGCCCCCCACCCCTCCCTCCCTCCCTCCCTCCCCTGGCCTGGCTCTCCGGCCGGACGCCGCGCTGGCTGCGCTGGGGGCTGCGCGGGGTTCTGCTTTGCTGCCGGGACCTCTCAGCCCCTGAGAAAGCGGAAGCCACGCCCGGCTTCTTGCAAATGCTGAGTCCCGGGACCGGCCTCCGGGAGCGGCTGGCGGCCCGGCGGGACCGGAGCCCTGCCCCAAGGCGTCGACCCGGGAGGTCTGGGGTTGGGTCCCTGCTCTGTGCGCGTAGGTGTCAGCACCTCTCTTTCTGCAAGGAGACCCTTCCTGTGCCGGAGCCCAGGGGAGAGGACTGCCTGTCGCTGCTGCTGCTGCCACCCTCCTCAGCCCCCACCCCCACCTCCCGTGACTTCCTCTGCAAGGCGGCAACTCCTGAGGTTGGGGCTTGTGGCCCCTGGAAGCCTGGTCCGAGGCTCTACCTCGGACTGGGCAGCCCCCTGGCTTACACTGTTTGCCTGACTGGTTCTGAGCAGGTCCGGTTAGAATGCCAGCTGCGGCCGGCTAAGAGGCCCCTCCTTAGCCCCTCTCGGGGCAGGCCTGCTGGGTGCAGCCGTGCTGCCGGGACCGGCCTCCACCTGTCAAGTGCTGCTTCCTCCTCGCTGCCCCACCTGGTGCCCAGCAAAGTGGTTTCACAGCCTGACTGCAGCCCTCGCCAGCCCTCCCGGCTAGGGCTTTGCTCCTTTGTGCTGGGGGCAGCCCTGTCTGACTTACCTAAAGGACTCCTTTGGGCCTTCCAGGTCTGTGTCCTCAGTCTTCTCAGCGATTGCCCCTGCTTTGGAGATGATGCAGTTCAGGGATCCCTCTTCAGGCCTCCCATGTGTCAGCCTTTCCTTGAGCTTCTTCCCAGAGCTGCCTGCTACCCCCTGCCCCCCTCCTCTGAGGGTGCCAAGCTTCCTCTTCTAATCAGTCAGAAACCTCTCTCACACACACACACACACACACCCGGGCTCCAGTGGCTGTGCCCCTGGCCTCTGCCCTCATTGTCAACAGATACTGTGTGGCAAGTCCCCACTCACTGAAGTTGCTTCCTTGCAGTGACTTCCGGTTGCTCATTAAATAAAGCCCAGACCCCAGCCTGGCGGACAGTCCTGACTGCCCAGCTCCTGGCCTCCACTCCCAGGGCCCTTCTTTTTCTCTTCCTCAGACTTGCAGGCTGGTCCCTTCTCAGAGGCCTTGCTGTAGCTGCCTCTTCTGCTGGGAGTGCCCCCTTCCACATCATCCCAGGGCCCCCCCAAAGTGGGCTCCCCAGTGGCCTTCTTGAGGGCTTCCTCACTGCCTCGGCCCCTGGCTTCGGTCCCGTTTTCCCAAATTCTCCGCCCCATCCAGGCATCCTCGCTGGTTTTGTGTTGCCGTTCTCTTTTCCAGAAGCGGCAGGTGGTGCAGGGCTGTGGTGTGGTCAGTGCTCAGGAGGAGGGTGGGATGAGGGGGACAGGACAGGTAGTATCCAAGCAGGAAGAGGTGGTCTCCAGCGTGGTTGGCAGCCTGGGGGACCCTGGGCCAGGCCCTGAGGCCTGTGGGGATGTCAGCTCTGCTCCTCGGCGCTCTCTCGGTTCTCCTGGTGGTTCTCCCAGATCACAGCCTGGGTCAGCTCCTGCACCCCTCCACCTGGCCGTGCTCGTGTTGCTGGTCCCTCTCTGAGGCTTTCTTGTGGCTACATTCTCATACCACCAGCAGCAGGTTCTGTGTGTGTTTGGAAGGAAGGCTGGATTATAAGTGTCCAGTGCCCCACGCGTCGTGCCATGAGCAGGCCAGGAACCCTCTTCTCTTGTTCATCAGAAAGAAGGGGACTTGATGGAATGTGGGAATGAGCCTCTGAACGGGAACACCAAGAATGGCTAAGCTGGGCCCAGGGTCGAAAGCAGTGAGGCGGACGCGGAGCCTGGCTCCTGGGAGCTGCTGCGTCCCTGCTTGGAAGAGCCCAGCTGGGCGGTCATCACTGTCCCTGCTGCTGGTCTGTGCTGCTGACTTCTGTGGCCTTCAGGGGGAATCGGGTTCTCCTCCAACGGAGGGGATGGGCTAGACCAGGGTGGGCAAACTTTTTGACTCAAGGGCCACAATGGGTTCTTAAACTGGACCGGAGGGCCGGAACAAAAGCAACCTGACCATGCTGGCACTCTCATCTTGGGCTGCTGGTGAAGAAGCGGAGGGGAGAGCAAGAGAACCCTCCGCTCTTTCGGCTCCGCGGGCCGGATAGAACAGCCGAACGGGCCGTAGTTTCCCCACGGCTGGGCTAGACCCTTTGACTTGCTGTCTGATAGCACAGCCTGGAGCTGTGCTCCCGCAGAGTTGGTGCTGGTGGCTGTACTGCTGGGAAGCCACCTCTTCCAGAATGTTCTCCTGGAGGTACTCCCAGGTCTTTGTCTCTGTTTCTCTCCTCCCATATTCTCTCTCCTCTCCTAGGAAGCTTTGTTCCTTCCTGGCAGCCTGTCCTCCCTGTCTACCAGATCCACTGGGCCTGGATCACATTTCATTTCCTCGACTTTCTTGGGTCCCGGCAGCTCTGCTCAGTGATGTTCGCAAGGCCGTGGGGAGCCGAGCGGGAGCTGACTTGGTTCCTCCCCTCAGAATGTTTGCCCTGGAGCCCAGTCTTCCATAGATATCCCTCATTGAGTAAAATTTACCTATATCCTAAACACCTCTGGGGCACATGTTTTTAAGCCCAAATCGGGAAGACTCTGGCTGGTCTAGATCTTGCCCCACAAGGAGCCTGACCCCCGAGAACCGGGTGACTTGCCTAGTGGTGACCCTCTGGTTTCTGGTGCTGCACATTTTTGTCAGGGGAGTCCCGACCCAGACAGTCAGACATGCCCAGGGGCGGCACCTTCCCAGGCGCCTGGTGCCAGTTCTTCCTTCCTGCTTCTCCTCTGTGCTTTGGGTTCAGGAATGTGCAGGTGTCTGTCTTTTCAAATTCGCACGCCTGGCAGCCAGCGAGTACTTCACGTGTGCAAGTACCAGAAGTTGCCATGACACCGTTGGCTCAGCTTCCTCAGAGTGGATGGATGCCCCCGTCTTTGGTCTGTCGCCCACGTGCCCTGTGGTCAGGCAGGCCAGTGTGTTTGCAGCTTCATTGCTGAGAAGGTGCACTTGGGCAGGCATAGTGGGTCACGGTGGGGCCCGTGTCGGCCCACAGAGACCATCATGCTGAGCTGTCGGGGATGAGGGCAGACAGTGCCCACTGCTGGCTATAGCCCCCCCCCCCCCCCCCCCGCTCTGTTTCAGGGCTCTCTTTACCTATGAAGGCAATAGCAATGACATCCGCGTGGCTGGAACCGGGGGTGAGTATGGCCAGGGGGCTCCCAGAGGGAGGGTGAGGCGGTGGAGGGAGAGTGGCTGTCAGGACCCCAGCTCCAGTGGCATCTCAGCCCTCCCAGGAGGAGGAGGGCTCAGGCAGGCAGAGCTGAGGAGTTCTCTGGCCCCTGATCAGGCAGGATGGGGATTTTGGGGTTTGCCAAGTGAAAGCAAGCCCTCCTCCACGTTCTGGGCCTGAGGTGCCGGGCAGGGCTGCCCTGCGTTGTAGCTGAGAGCTCACGGGGGCCTGGACTGGAGGGGTGGGAGGAGGAGCAGATGCACTTTTTCCTCCGCCCCATGTGATGGGTCGGGGTGCAGCTGTACAAACCCTGACCAGGACGGGATCGAACCTGTTACACAGGTGCATGCCCTTGACCAGGAGTCAGATATGTGACCATTCAGTGCACAGGCTGGCACTCCCAGCTGCTGAGCCACACCAGCCAGGGCTAGTTTCTGCTTTACAAAAGGGTGTTTACGCTAATGCGATGAAAGTCACCGGCCTGTTGTCAGCCCGGCCCTGGATCCGCTGCTGGCCCTTCAGGCCTGGATCTCACTCTGATGCAGGAGGCAGCATGGCCTTCCTTTCCTGGTGGGTGGGTGCTGGGTGGGCTGGGTGCCTGCTGCCTGTGACCCCCTGTGACTGCTGCAGAGGGGGGCCTGGAGGAGGTGGTGGAGGAGCTCAGCAGTGGGAAGGTGATGTACGCGTTCTGCAGGGTGAAGGACCCCAACTCTGGACTGCCCAAGTTTGTCCTCATCAACTGGGTATGTGAAACCTGGGGCTCGGGCTCATCGGGGTGTGAGGAGAAGCGCTCTTCCCTCCTGCTCTGAGTGCCTGGAGCAGGGGAGGGTTCACAGCGGAGGGCTAGCTCACTGTGGCCCAGAGGCCCTCACTCCCTCAAGCCCAGAATCGCTCCTGCAGAATGAAGACCTGCAGCTCCAGACACCCTGGTCTCGTACCCTGGGAGCTGCGGGCTTGAGAGGCCGGGGAGGCTCTGGGAGTGCAGGGTGGGACTTCGAGGGGGGATGCAGGTTTTCGGTGCCCAACAGCCTGCCTAGTCCCTAGGAGGGCGGGTCATGCTGTGCGTGTTGTGTTGCAGACGGGCGAAGGCGTGAACGACGTGCGGAAGGGCGTGTGTGCCAACCACGTCAGCACCATGGCCAGCTTCCTGAAGGTGAGGCTGCCCCTGCAGGGCCCCGGGTGTGTGGAGGGAGCGATGGGACCCACAGCCAGAGGAGGGGGTGTGCCCACGTCCTGCTCTGTCTGAGCCTCGGGGTGTGACCGAGGCTGCTCAGCGAGGGCCTGGGGGTGTCTCCAGGAGAGGCGGGACCGAGGACTGCGAGGAGCACCAAGGGGCACCGTGTGGGCGGGAGCTGGTCCTGGCAGGCCTGGTTCCTGCCGGCCTCCTGAGTGCTGTGAACGGGCCCAGTTGTGTTGCAGGGGTCTGAGGAGGTGGGGATTGCAGTGCCCACACATGTCCTCCATGACTGGTTTCCATCTGTGTCTGTGTGTCAGTCATAAATGGAACCTCTGTGGTTTCAAAAGCATTTGTTTCTGAAGGTCAGGTGACTGCGTTTCCTTGGTCACTGGCAAGAAGACTGGGACTTCGATTTCCAGTTCTGTCACCACGGCCTCAGCTGTTCCTCCATTTCTCCAGCTCGGAGCTGGAAGAGAGAGTTACTGGATGTTGGTGGCAGGCAGAGGCCATGGCCGGGTAGATTTCTACAGCCGTGTGCTGGTTTCTACACGGCTGTCAGGGCTGGTGTCCCTGATGAGAAAGAGCCCTCTGATGCCTGAGCCATCTGCTCCAGGCAGAGCCGCGGGACACACTCTGGCCACGAGGGCCTCCCACACGAGCAAGACGGGTCCCAGCCTGCAGACAGGCGTGCGGTCCGCACGGGAGCTGTAGCAGCTGCTCTCACTGCAGGGCGCGCACGTGACCATCAACGCAAGGGCCGAGGAGGACGTGGAGCCTGAGTGCATCATGCAGAAGGTGGCCAGGGCCTCGGGTGCCAACTACACGTTCCACAGGGAGAGCGGCCGCTTCCAGGACGCGGGCCCTCAGGCCCCCGTGGTGAGTTGGGCCGAGGCCGCGGGTGGAGGGCATTCCCAGTGACCAGACACTGCCTCGGGCTCAGCACCTGACCCCTCAGGCTGTCTCCTGCCTGCCTGGTCTCAAGGCCACAGCACCAGTGTATCCCATGTGGTGGCCGCCGTGGGGGGAACAAGTGGCAGACAGGGCAGGCCCCTTCTGGTTGGGCAGATGCCTGTGGGCCTGTCGCCTTGGTGCTGGGTGGGGGTCCATGGGAGTGTGGTGGGCCCTGCCGTGGTGGTCAGCTGTCTACGCTGGGGTAAGCCAGAGGTAAGCCCTTGACCTGCCTTGGTTTCGCCCAGAGGGCCTGGTGCAGCCAGAGACCCGCCCTGCTGTGTGGGCTGCACCTCCTCTCAGCAGTGTCCAGGCCTCCTTCAGGCACTGGGCCGGGGACCCTGCGTCTGCCGGTGCTGTCCTAACAGTCCCTGCCCGGGCCCTGCGCTCTGTCCCTGTCCCCACAGGGCTCTGTGTACCAGAAGACCAATGCCGTGTCAGAGATCAAGAGGTTCGGCAAAGACAGCTTCTGGGCCAAAGCGGAGGTGAGTACTGCCGGCACGGTGATCGGGGGCGTCTGTGGAGCGTCCGGTGTGCGCCAGGCGTGGAGCCAGCACAGCACTCTGCCGGTTTTCTCATAACAAGCTCCTGGAAGCACGTGGCGCAGGAGTGGTGTGGTGAAGGCCTGGGGGACTGGAGGGCAGGGGACAAAGGGGCACGTCTGTAATACTTTCAACAATAAAGACAAATTAAACCAAAAACTGCGAAGTTTTGTCGGTGCCGATGCACAGATGGCCCCAGGGCTAGGGGTTCGGGGAGGAGGCTAGAGCTGCGCTGGGCTGAGCACACTCCCTGCAGGAGGAGGAGGAGCAGCGGCGGGCCCAGGAAAAGCGGCGGGCGGAGCAGGAGCGGCAGCAGCTGGAGCAGGAGCGCCGGGAGCGGGAGCTGCGGGAGGCCGCCCTCCGGGAGCAGCGCTACCAGGAGCAGGCCCAGGAGGCCAGGCAGAGGTGAGCCCCGGGGAGAGGGGGCTGCCCGGGGCCAAAGGGCAGAGTCTCAGCGCTGCCCTCTGCCCTCCCAGCAGGAAATTCGAGCAGCAGGAAGTGGTTGAGAGGAGCAGAGAGGAGCAGGTGAGGAGAGCTCACACTGGAGGGCCCGTACCACCCTGGGTGGAGGCCACCCTCTGTGAGCTGCCCTGCAGGTGGGAGCTTGGGATGGGTGGGCGCACCTCATCCCGTCCTGGGGAGGCGGCAGGCTCACGGTTCCCGCTCACTCTGGGGCCGTGCGTGTCCCCAGGCGCCTGGTCAGCAGTCACCTCGGGAGATGTTCATGCAGAAGGAGAGAGCCGTGTCCTCTGCATCCACCTCCAGCCTGCAGCCAGGTGAGACTTTTCTGTGCCTGGCCCTGCCCTGAGCAGGGCTAGGCGAGGGCATGCAGACGAGTGAGCCGCGAGCGCCAGTGCGTGAGGACAGCGTCTGCCCTGACCTGCAGAGCCAGGCCTGGAGAAGGATGGGAGCCCCGGCCCTGTGAGCCCTGGCAGAGGTCACACTTGGCTGTCAGCTGGGTCCCAGGGGCCCACACAGTCGCCTCTCTGGCCCCCAAGGACACAGGACTAGTCCTCCGGCCAGTTCTCCCACACTGCACGTGCCCCAGGGGCTGCTGGGAGAGAGTCCTGTTCCCTCCTGGGGGTGGGCTGGGCTCGGAAGGGCAAGGCTGTGTTTCTCCTCCCGCTGAGTCCTGTTCACCGTCCATTGGCAGGCAAACTGCGGAGCCCCTTCCTACAGGGGCAGCTCCCCCAGCCAGAGAGCAACCCCGGCTGGCAGAGCGCACACACCGCCTCCAGGCCCAGCGCAGGCAAGGCTCTCGCCCACCCCGGGGCTGGGGTGGGGGGAGACGGGGGTCCTCTCCCCCCCGGGGTCCGAGCCGCTACACCGCTCTTGCAGGTGCCTGTGAGCAGCCGGCGCCCAGTGCCCCCACGTGCCCTGTGCAGGCGGAGGAGGAGGCCGTGTACGAGGAGCCGCCCGAGCAGGAGACCCTTTACGAGGAGCCCCCCGGGGTGGGTTCCCTGCAGCTGGGCCAGGGCTGCGAGGGCCAGGCCCTGAGACAGCTTTCCCAGCCACACCCACAAGGGGGCTCACTACCTTGTTTAAACGTGGAGCCGCTTGTGCGATACGTCGTGTGGCATGTGGCGTGCGCCGGCTCGTGGGAGGTTCTGGGTGGGGAGCACGTGGGGGAGCCAGGACCCAGACTTCCTTCCGGCCCGCGCAGGAGGAACAGCAGGACCCTGGCTCCGTGCGCCTGGACCACGCCCCCGGGCTGAGCGGGAAGGGGCTGTGTGCCCGGGCCCTGTACGACTACCAGGCAGGTACGGCCAGTCCACCTGCCACAGGCTCCTCGGGCAGCCCGGGGCCAGCATAAAGGAGGGCTGGGAGCAGGCCTCTGGGTGCTGGCAGCTCCTCACCACGCGTGACTCCCTGTCCAGCCTCGTGGTGGAGCCTGAGGGGGTGGCCTCGGGGAGCGGGCAGACGTGCGGGAGGAAGGAGTGTGGGGAGGGGCCCCTGGCACAGTGTCTGGACGGTGGCGGTGGCGGTGCCTGGGCCCGGGCTCCCAGTGCAGCTCCGGGCTCCCTGCCTTTCAGCCGATGAGACCGAGATCTCCTTCGACCCCGAGAACCTCATCACGGGCATCGAGGTGATCGACGAAGGCTGGTGGCGTGGCTACGGGCCCGACGGCCACTTCGGCATGTTCCCTGCCAACTATGTGGAGCTCATCGAGTGAGGCTGCCGCGGCCTCGTCCCGCCCGCACAGCCTCGCTGCTGGAGGCGGCGGTGTGACACTGTGCCCCCTCTTTCTGGCGTGGCCGCAGGTGCAGCAGTAACCCGGTGGCCCCCACTCGCTCCTAGCTGCCCCGCAGCAGGGGCCTCTGCCTTTCCTGTTCCTGCAGCTCTGAGGGGTGGTGGTGTGGGAGCCGGGGACTCAGCGGCTCATGTCCAGCAGGTCCCGGCAGCTCTGGTGGCGGCAGCTGGTCTGGGTCCTGCTCCGTGCTCCTGCTCCTGCTCCTCTGTCCCCTGCCTGGCTCTGGGCACTGGGGGTGGGACGACGAGGCCCCCGAGTACCTGGGCGCAGCGGCAAACACGTCTGTGCTCGCTCTTGCCTGCTGGCCCTGTGGGGACACCTGCCGTCTCCCCTGTCCCAGACACCCCCCACCTCCCACCGTTAGTGGAGTCAGCATTGCCCACCCAGGCCCCACCTCCCATGCCGTGACAGCCTGGCGGCCCCGGGTGAGACCCACCCTCCTGGTGTCAGAGAGTGCGTGTGCACCTCAGGCTGCCAGCTGCAGCCACCTGGACGAGATAAAGATTAAGATGTGACCGATGTTTCTCTCTCTCTCTCTCTCTCCCCCTCTTGAATCAATAAAAAGATTAAGGTGTGAGCCTTCTGCACTGTTCCCTGGGCTGGTGGTGGCCTACCTTGTCCCTTCCAGGGGCCTGTGCCCAGGTGGGGCTGTGTGCGTGCATGTGCCAGTGTGTGTGTGTGTGTGTGTGTGTGTGTGTGTGTGTGCTCATGCGCATGCACAGTGAGGCGCCAGGCACCCGGTGCCGCGGGGAGGGCCCACTTCCCTGTGTGTCCTGGGAGTAGGCTGTGCTCAGGAGGCCTGGTGGAGGCAGGTGGCCCACCCTGTGTGCCCTTGGGCAGGCCAGGCTGCAGACAGGCCTTGATTTCTCTCCCACAAAGATGACAGTGCCCCCCACCCCCAGCTGTGGAGGCCCGGTGAGTCAGGGCCCCAGTTTTGATGCCATCTGTGGGGTGTCCCCAGACAGGGGGACTCGGAGACCACAGAGGACAAGCGTCTGAAGGGAGCCGGCCAGGTCACTTAGCCGCCTGGGGCCAAGTGACAAGCAGGTCTTTTGCTTTGGGGGCCACCACAGGGACTTGTTAGAGCCACTCCCGGCCAGGGATGGGGGTCGGTTCCCCACACATCGGGCAGCGTTTGTGCATCTCGGCCCGGAGTGAGCGCTGGGCACGCAGCTATGTGGACACGAGGTGGGGAAGGCGCCTTTATTGCCAGAGCGGACGCTTCACTTGGCCTTGCCCTGGGCAGCCACGGCCTCCATGGCCTTGCGAACGGTGTCCTCGTCGCCGAGGAACTCCATGGGCTTGGTGGGCTTCAGGGAGTGGTCCAGCTGGTACACGATGGGGATCCCCGTCGGCAGGTTGAGCTCCATGATCGCCTGCTCCGACATCCCTGGACGGGAGGAACCAACGGCCTCAACCCCGGCCTGTCCACCCACCGCTGACCTTTCCGAGCCATGGCTGGTCGGCAGGCACGGCCTCCCTGCCAACCGCAGGGCTGGAGAATGTGCCGGAGAAGGTCAGCGCGCAGACCGGAGATGAGGCTACAGAAATAGCCAGCACAACCCAGGGCTGTGTCCTGGGCCAGCGCTCGGCTCGGCCCAGGGTGGACTCGGACCAGACGGCCGATGCTGGGCTCCGCTGGGACATTAGCCATTTGGTTACGGGGTGTACTAAGCTGGGGCTTCCCGAGCAGGGGAGCAGGGGTGCTGCTCCCCAACAGGGTGGGTCACAGGGTGGTCAGGAACAGCAGGGGGTCACTGGGGCCACAGTGGGTGGAGGCTCTGCCAGGCGGAAGGCTGTGTTTTCTGAGGAAATTCGACCCGACTGCCTCCCGCCTGGAATAGATCGCCCTTTGGTGTTTCCACTCCCAGGAAGCGAGGAGCGGGCTCCCGGCATGGAGACCCCGGCATGCTCCCGGCATGCTGGCTCGAGGAGGCACCGTCTATCCGCCTGCTGGGCTCAGTGCCCGCTGAGAGGTCTGCGCACCTGGCATCCCGGGCAGGGCAGGACAGGAGCTGGCCAGGCCTCCGGCCGGCCTGTCGGCTCTGGAGCGGCCACCACCCCACCTGCCTTCCTCTCTTCTTGAGCCCAAACTTGAAGGATCAGAGGCTGACAGACTGTCCCGCTGCCTGGAACTCCGGCGGGCTGGTCCTGCAGGGCCGTCTGCCAGGGACGCCCGGAGGAGCCACCATGCGCTGCATCGGGAGCCTGGCTGTGAGCCTGGGATCTCCAGGCTGTGCACACCTGCACCCTTCTGATGGGCCTCACCTCTGCCTGAGTGGGTGGGGCTGGGGCGCGGTGGGGCTATTGCCCCAGAGGGTGGCTGTGGCCCAGCAAGTGACACGACTGGACCAGGGACACCCAGCAAAGCAGGGTTTGGAGCCAGACGGCCCTGCTTTTCCTGGCCATCTTGTGCGCCTGGGCAAGATGCCACCCCAGCACCCCATCTGCCCAGGGCTCATGTCCAGGAAGCTGGGGGCCCGGGGCCTCAGCCCCGTGCAGGACCTGGCCTGGTCAGAGTGGGAGGCTTTTCCACCTTCAGTCTTCAAAAGGAAATGACATCGTGTCCCAGGACATGCACAGAAATGAAACCAAAATCCTACAAAGCTGTTTCCTACATGGTGTGTCCAACCCTCCCCGTTCAGTGCCGTTGGAAACCCCTCCCTGGGCCCTGAGGCCTGCAGAGCTCCTCAGCCAGGCCTTGGGCACCTGCAGAAATGTGAGCTGGGCAGGTTCAGGGCCCAGTCACCCTCCCACCCGCACCCGTACCCCACGTGGGGCCTCACCTTCCAGGTGCTTGACGATGCCCCGCAGGCTGTTCCCGTGAGCGGCGATGAGCACCCTTTTGCCGGCCTTGATCTGGGGGACGATCTCGTCATTCCAGAAGGGCAGGGCCCGGGCAATGGTGTCCTTGAGGCTCTCACAGGTGGGCAGTTCCCCAGGCGTCAGGCCTGCGTACCGGCGTTCCTGGGGTGTGCACGGCGCAGCTCATATCCCCGGCCGGCCACCCCCCACCCGGCCGCCCCTTCCCAAGGCCCCTGACCCCAGGCCTGCCCTCGGCGCCCCGAGCGGCTCACCTTGCTGATGACGCTGTAGTAGGGGTGCTTCTCGTCCATGGGGGGCGGCGGGACGTCAAAGGAACGCCTCCAGATCTTCACCTGCTCCTCCCCGTGCTTGGCGGCCGTCTCCGCCTTGTTGAGGCCGGTCAGGCCGCCGTAGTGCCGCTCGTTGAGGCGCCAGGTGCGCACCACCGGCAGCCACATCTGGTCCGTGCCCTCCAGGATGAACCAGAGCGTGCGGATGGCCCGCTTCAGCACGGACGTGTAGCAGATGTCGAACTCCATCTGGGCGTCTTTGATGGCCTGGGCCCCCCGCTGGGCCTCCGCGGCCCCCTTCTCGCTCAGCTCCGCGTCGAACCAGCCGCAGAAGCGGTTCTCCTGGTTCCAGGTGCTCTCGCCGTGCCGGACCATCACCAGGCGGTGGGTGGACATGGCTGCGGCGCTGGGGACTGTGGCCGGCTCCCGAGGACGGCTGCCTCTGCCGGGCACCGGCTTTATAACGGTCCCTCCCCACCCCCACCCGGCCAACTGCCAGTCTGCATTCCAGGCCGACAGGCAGCCGCAGGTGGCCAGCATCAAGCTCTCCAACTCTCAGGGGAGGGGGGCCAGGATGGACTTAAAATAGTCCCACAGCCACTGGCCCCATATGTCCAGAGCCCGGGAGGTGGGGCTCGGGGCAGCTGCTGGGCAGGGCTGGGAGTGCAGGGCCGAAGCCTTGGCCGGGACCAGCCCGAGGGGTGGGCGCAGCAGGAACAAGGGCTCTCCAGGGAGAGCTCCCCACGCTGGCGCTCCGGCCCCCGTCCACCCCTCCCTCCCAGGGCCCTGGCACAGGAGTCTCCCACCCCCTTGCTTTCACTGTCCCCGAGCACAGCAGGGTGCCCACCGCCTGCTGTGAGGAAGCACCTGGAGTCGAGGGGGCTGAGCAGGTGTGTGGACTGCATACGTGCATGTGTGCTGCACACACATCTGTGCTGCTAGTGCCTGCATGTGTGCATGCGCCTCCGTGTGAATGTGCACGTGCGTGGACTGTATTGTTTAAACCCAAACTTTCCCTACCTTCTGTCTGTTGTGGAGAGGGGGGTTCTGAAGTCCTCTCTCCCTCAGGCCTGGTAACCTGTGCTCATCTATGTAGGCGCTCCTACGTGTGTGTCCTCCTTCTGGATCGGCCCCTTTATTACATAATCACCTCTCTGTCTCCTTAGAGACTTGGAATAAAGCCGGTTTTGTCTGATGCAGGTATGGCCCTGCTTCCTGTCCGTTCCATTTTCATGGAGTATTGTTTCCCATCCCTTCACTTTCTCAGTGTCCTTAGAGCTGAAGTGAGTCTCTCACAGGGAGCACACACGTGGGACTTGTTTTTATAACCCATTCAGCTACTCTACTATATATATATATATATATATATATATATATATATATATATATTTCAGGGAGGAAGGGAGAGTGAGATAGAAACATCAATGATGAGAATCATTGATCGGCTGCCTCCTCATGCTCCACATGGGGTGGAGCCTGCAGCCCTGGCATGTGCCCTGAACCAGGAATCAAACCTTGACCTCCTGGTTCATCGGTCAAGGGTCAACCACTGAGCCATGTTGGTCGAGAGGCGGTGGGTGGGTTAGAGCAACTGCTGTTGGTCATCTTTTGATTACACTTGAAGTAATTATTAGTAGGTGTGGACTTACTGTTGCTATTTTATTAATTTTTCCTAGTTGTTCTGTGAGTCTTGGTTCCTTTCTTCTCCTCTTGCTCTCTTCCTGTGAGGTGATCCCGTTCTGCAGTGGAACACGTGGGTTTCGCTATGTGTGCCTGTTACAGGCTCTGGCTTTGTAGTTACCATGAGGCCCACATGGCACATCTTATAACAGTCTATTCTATTCTAACTCAACTCTGGACACATACTATATTGATTTTCAGAGAGAGAAACATCAATTCGTTGTTCCACTTATTTATGCTTTCATTGGTTGCTTCTTGTATGTGCCCTAACCAGGGATCAAACCTGCAACTTGGTGTATTGGGACGATGCTCTAACCAACTGAGCTACCTAACCAGGGCCCATAGTATTCATTTAAAAAAAAGAGGGCATTTAACATGGAGAAGGTGTGGACCTGAGAACTCAGTGTTTGACTTTGGAAATTATTTTTTGTTTCACTGACCCCATCTGGTACACGACTGTCTCCGATATGGAACTGATGGAAGACATAAAACCTATTTCATTGCAACCTGAAAACACTTCCACCGCACAGGGCCTGGCTGGCTCCACGCCACAGAGCGCTCCCTGGAGTGGCAGTGGCACCTACGACTTGTCAGGGTGGCTCCCATGGACTGAGTCCTTGTGGAGGGTCCCCCACAAGGATCGCACAGCATGTGCCCCGGGGACCATGGAGCTGAGAGCCCTTCTAACAGGAAGCGGGAGGAAGGTTCCTCTGGGCACGCGGCCCGTGTCTGCCTGGTCAGGGTGTGATCGTCACTCAGAATTGAGGTGCTGCGAGAGGGGATCTTGCCAGGCCCCACAGATGTTGCTCCCGTCAGAGAAAAAAAATAATTTCTCCTGAACCACATCTTCTTCCGTTTATTTTTTACTAGTTTTCATTTTTCCTTCCATTTCTCACAGGAAACTCAGCTGCGTTATGACCTATGGGCCACGTGGTGCCTGCAGTCCACGTTGACAGACTGTCCCGTGTGGCCATCCGGGTCCTAACGGAGACACTGGGACACCCCGGTCCTAACAGTGACACCGGGAACAGTAAAATCGGAACACGCCGGTCCTAGCCACGGCAGTCAGGCGGAAAGGGAAGGAAAGGCACCTACGCTGGAAAGGGAGAAGCAGAGCACTCTGTCCGGGGGCATGGCCTTGGACACAGGAACCAATGGAATCCTCCAAAAGGTGACCCAAGAGGATAAAAAGCTCAAGGCCCCACGATACAAAAATCAACCGCATGTCTACACACTAGTGAACAAAATTAATAAAATTCCACTTAAATGACATCAAAAGAATAAAAAACTTAGGAATAAATTTAATAATTTATTCAAGTTTATAAAATTTTAATACAAATTTATTCTGAACTTTAAAGCATCACTAAAATGAAGGGAGATCGAAATGCACGGAGAGGCACCTGTGTTTATGGACTGGAAGGCAGCACTGTTACCATGGCAACACTCTCCAGATGCCCAGCTGACCCTTCAGGACCCCAGGGTCACACGGCCATAGGCCCTGCCTCACCCACAGCGGGTGGTGAGGCGCCCCAGCCCCCTCCACCCTCCTGCACAGCAACACTTTCAGAAAACAGCCTGGTTTGCTCCCTGTTCTCACTTCATTGCTTCCCAGGCAGGTGTGCATGGGGAAATGGGGGTGCACAAGGGGCTCCCCCAGGAGGGTGAGAGTTGCAGCAACCCCTCCGGCCTGCAGATGGTCAGTGTCCAAGGGCATCCGTGGTCAGGCTGGCTGAGGGCCGCGGCGGGGATCAGGCGTTTCTCTGCTCGGGGGGGAGGTACGCCAGGCCCAGGTGTTGGAAGACGTCCTCCTCGGTGGCCGCTTGGAAAAAGGTCTTCTGTAACAGGGTGTGGGCCTTGGTGCCGGGCCCTCCACCATGCCCTCCCCTCGGCCCCCCTGCCTTCTGCCCCGGCCACACACCTGCTCCGGGTCAAACAGCCCCTGGCTGTTCAGCCACAGACCCCGCTCCTTCCGGCTGAATCAGCGAAGCTCCCGCTCAAAGTGCTGGGGGGGGCGGGGGGCGTCAGCAGGGCCACAGCCCTGACCTCCCGCCCCCCTCGCACTGCCTACCTTGGAGCCCGTCCAGCCCAGCAGGGCAAAGGGGAACTGGCTGAAGGGGGTGACCACCAGGTCCACTCGCACAGCCTTCCAGGAGGGGTGGGGACTCCGGGCGCCCCCCTCGGCTGCCCCTGGGGGCCTCGGCAGACGGAAGATGCAGAAGCTCCGCTCAAAGGTGTCCATGGAGCCGCCCTTCGGGGACAGGCGGGCAGGGTCTCCACTGGGGCGGCGCTGATGCTGCTGATACAGGACGAGGCCCTGGGGGGCGGGGCGGGGGAGGGCAGGTGTGACCCGCTGTCCAGGTGGCAGGAAGGGGGCCCAGCCTCTCCCTGGGGGGGCAGGACGTTCTTACCTGCTGCTCCAGGTAGCGCATCACCCTGGGCAGCAGCCCCGCCTCCTGGCCCTCCTCGGGGTGGGTGATGAGAAAGTCCACGTCGTGGCCCTGCAGCTTCCCCCTGAGGGTCAGGTCTGAGGTCCAGCGGTCCAGGGGCAGGGCGGCCCAGCTCCCACGAGACCCGGGTATGGGAAGGCCCACCGCCGGCTCACGGCCTTACCTCCGGAAGCCACCAGCCAGCGTGACGGTGGCCCGAGGAAGGGCCCGCCCCACAGCCTCCGCCACCACCTGCCGCAGGGCCTCGGCGTCCGGCCGCTGGACTGGGGCGCTCAGGTCCTGGTAGTGCTGGAGGCCTGGGGGCACGGCGGCTGCTCTGACCCACCCACCGCCTCTCTGCCCTCCTCCCTGCCACCCTCCTCCCTTTCAAACAGAAAACTTCCTTTGGACGGTGACTGTGGATTCACCTGGCCCCTCCCAGCTCCCGACCCCAGATCCCAGGCTGCAGAGTGCTGGGGTGCTGCCTGGGGGAGGCACAGGAAGACGCTCCATCTTGAGGAGCAAGCACCGTCTCACCCGTGCCTCCCACGACCCTCTGCTCTGACCCCACTGCAGCCTCGGCACTCGGGGTAGGAATCTTCAGGCCCAAGCGGGGTCTGCGGGGGGCGTGGTGCGGTCACCTGCTTTCTGCTGCTGGGTCAGCCTCTGCACCTGCTTCCAGATGTCGTCCAGCGTCCGCAGTCCTTCCCGGTACCACTGGTCAGCGGTCCGCACTCCAACCCCGAAGATCCGGGTGAAGAGCTGTTGGGAGGGTGAGGCAGCCCATCAGGCCTGGGTCGCCTCCCATCCCGACCCCTCCTCCAGGAGATGCCTCGCCCAGAACCGGCACCGGCACCAGCACCGGCCCCCTTGCGGCGGCTGAAACCCATCGCTGGGTTCTCCTTCAATAGTGCAAACACGGGGCTGTGGGAGGCAGGGGGCTGGGGGACGCAGACCTGGCCCAGCCAGCGGTCAGCACAGAATCCAGGCAGCAGGGACGACCCTACCGCCGCCGACCTCGCCCTGACCCCTGACCCCTGACCCCGACCCAAGCATGTCACCTGTCTCTTACAGCTGCTGGCTGGGGAGGCACCGCCCGAGGCCATCGGCGGAGGAGCTGTACCGTGGGGCGGACGGACCATCCTTTCCTGATCCCCTAACCAGGGCTTGCATGCATGCACTGGCTCACGGTCACAACAGAAACCTCACACACAGCGCTGAGAATAACCTAGTCACATTGTTTATAAAAATAACTAACGGTTCGCATGCTTCCCGCAGGCTCAATGCACTCTGGGTGCCCACGGGAGGCAGGCGGCTGTCCTCTGTCCACGCGTCCCCACTCACTAGCTCCTCCCTGAGCCCCTCCACCCTTCACACACGCCCCCTCCTCAAAGCCCCCCTTGATCCTCACAGGCTGACCCAGCAACCCCAGGGCAGCGACGACGCGCCTGTCCGGGCAGCCCACGGCCCACAGCTGGCCCACCCGACAGCCTCCGGCCCAAAAGCAGGCGTCCACGCAGCAGGAGGGACAGCGGCAGCTCCGCCTCGGAGCAGAGGTGAGGGCCACGGGCAGGTGCGCCGCGGACCGGGACACACCGGGACACGCAGGTGCGAGCTCAGGACAGACAGCCCGGGAGCCCGCGCTCCGTCCCCACGTTCTGCCGAGGCTCCCAGAGCCGGTCCCGTACCGGAAGCCGGTCCAACAAGGACGGCAGGGCTGAGGGATCTAGAACATCCCTGTGCTCAAAACGAGCTTCCCCCTGAGGTCTGTCGGGCTGCCTCCTGCGGTCAGACATCAGCTGCCACTTCCCCCGAGGCCTCCTCTGGCCTGGGCGTCCCCGGGAGGACAGGGTGTGCCTCTCGTGTACCTTCATGCTCTGGTACCGCTCTGAGCGCTGGATCCGCTCCACCTCCGCACACACCCCGTGTTCCAGCAGCTCCTACGGCCGAGACAAAGCAAAGCCTGCCTGACCCCGGGCAGACCATGCTCCGCAGCGGGCCCTGTGGGGTCCGGACCTGAGGGATGTGCAAACGGAGGCTGTGCCTCGGAGCTGCTCCCTCGGAGACGTCGAAGTTGGTGGAAATAATTACCTTTCAAACACAGGTGATGAGTTCAATGCCACTTCATTTAAAAGCAAACCGAATTCAAAAGCATCTCTTGCCATGATGTGCTCTCAGGGTGACTGCACAAAGCACGCTCTCCTGACACTCTGCCCTCAGAGAGGTGTGCCCACTCTGGCTGCTCTGCCACGTCCCGGGCAGTGCGGGCTGATGCCAGCAGTGCCGAGGCAGCCTGCAGCCAGAGGCCTCCCGGCCGCCCTGGCCAGGTGCTGTGGCCCCCGTTCCCCTGAGGTGTGGGTGGAGGGTGGATCCCGGGCTGGGAGCCTGCGGCTCCTCCCCAGCCGGCTGCACACAGAGCCAGACTCTGCCAGCAGGCTCCACCTACCTCCCTGACATCGCGCTAAGCACTACCTGGACGACCCTGCAGGAATGCTCTCCGAGATGGGGCAGGCCCTGCAGCTGGCTCAGGGCTGAGACGGGGCAGGGCAGCGCCTTGAGCGTGGAGGCTGCCCTGCGGAAGGAAAGGAGGCGGCCCTCGCTGCCGTCAAAGCCCGCAGCTTCTGCCAGCACCTCCAGCGCCTCCTGAAAGGAGGGGCCCTGCGTGAGGGCAGGGTGGGTGGGGAGCCTCACCCACCCCTCCAGCCTCAACACCCCTGTCCCGAGGCTGGGACAGTGGGGAGTGCGCACAGGATCAGGGAGGCTGGGACCCCCCCGGCTCACCGAGAGGCGGGTGTTGTGGTGTGTGAGCGGCGTGGGACGCTGGCAGGCATAGGGTGGCATCCACATTGGGTTTGGCAGCACCTCCCTCGGCACAGCCACCTGGGGACAAGCAACAAACAGGCCACGTGGAGCGTCAGGACTGGCAGCCCTCAGTCTTGCCTTGCCAGGGCAGTCATCTGGGGCTCTCGGGTACACAGGACAGGAGCCCCCTCTGAGGGGACGAGACCACTGGGGGCTCCAAACAAGTGGGCCCCAAAAGAAGCTGAGAGCAGAAGGTGGGATGGCCTGTCGTGGCGATCTTGGCAGAGCCCTCGCTGCCCGCCTCATGTGGACATGCCTGCCCATCACCTGTCCAGCTGAGCTTCCACCTGCTGGGCCTGCTAATCCTCCACCCGGCTCACCTGCAGGCAGTGCCGGCCCTGCACTGGGACTGGCTGCCCAGCTGCCATGCTCTCTGTGAACCAGCTGATGTCCAGCAGGGCTGGGCGGGTGCCACCTGGGGGAGGGGCCGGCCTGCTGTCCTGCCAGCGGACGGCCTCCTCGGCTGAGGTCTGCTCCATCACCACGTGTGTCACCTCGGAGCTGGGCAGAGGGAAAGAAGAAGGCCTGCCACCTACCTCCCCGCTTCACTCCAAGCCTGCAAGCCTTTGCTCAGCCAGGGAGCACTGGTCCTTCAAATGGCCCTCCAGGTAGACGGCCCGCCCCAGGCGACAGGCCCCGCCCCAGGCGACAGGCCCCGCCCCAGGCGACAGGCCCCGCCCAGGCGACAGGCCCCGCCCCCAGGAAACAGGCCCCGCCCCAGGAAACAGGCCCCGCCCCAGGCGACAGGCCCCGCCCCCGGCAGGCGCCCCGCGGCAGACACGCACCTGTAGGCGTCCAGCACGCGGAAGCCCTTGGACAGCGCCAGGCGCGTGAGGAAGGCCCGGCGGCTGCGGCCCATGCGCGGTTCCGCCAAGTAGATGGCGACGCCGGGGAAGCGCACGGCGGAGGAGATGGCGAAGGGGATCCCGACCCGCGCCTGCCGCCGTCTCGGGAGCATCGGGCCTGGGCCTCGGGGGCGCCGGCAGCAGGCGGCGGGCGGCGGGCGGCGGGCGGCGGGCGGCGGCGGGGCCGAGGGAAGGTGGTCGGAACCGACTGGAAGGGGAAGCGGCGCGGGACGGTCCTCGGCAAAGGAAGGTTCGTGGGGCGCCAGAGGCCCAGCCTCTGGCCAAATAGCACAGGAGGCCCCGCCTCTATGCAAATAGCACCGTAAGACACGCCTTTATTCAAATAGCACCGGAGGCCCCGCCTCTATGCAAATAGCACCGTAAGACACGCCTTTATTCAAATACACCAGAGGACACGCCTCTATGCAAATAGCGCCAGAGGACACGCCTGTGAAGGGCGGGCCGGGCCGGGGCGGGACACCCGGCGGCGCGGGGGGAGGCGCCGCGGGGCCTGGGACGCGCTGGTGCCCCCGCCGCTTCCGCCCGCGGAGAGGGCTTCAGTGCAGGCACCGGGGCCGCTGGCCCGCCATCTGGAGGAATAGAAGGCGGGCCCCTCCCTCCACTGAAACCAGAATGAAATCCAGATGGATCAAAGGAAGAACATTCTGGAAAGGGGATGAATGTTTTCATTGTCTAAATGTCACAATAAACCTGAAACACTAAGGGAAGAAGGATGCAAATTTAAAATTTAAAAGTAACCCAGAGGAAAGTGTCTGACACATTTGAAGTTAAGTCTAACTCATGTAATCATGAAGTTGTCCACAGATAAATAAATAAGGAACAATGATCTAATAGAAAAGTTGGCGAGAGCAGCAGTCGGCAAGTCACAGAAGAGACGGTGCTCATCAACGTTTGCCGTCCGTCACCTGAGCTGCATCACTGAGAAGCGCGCACACAGGGGGACAGGCCCTCCTGCGCAGTGCCGAGCCTGTGGAAAGTTAGTCACACGTGTTGACGATGTGAGGGAACTGGCAGTTTGTAGGAAGGTCTTTTGGAAACCAGTTCAGCAAACATTTCCAATTAAAAAATCACAGCCAGCAATTCCTCTTCCAAGACTGGGATTTCGTGGAATCTACAGATTGGGCTGGGAAAGCTGACGTCGTGGAAGTACTGAAGTACTGAGCGTTCCTGTGTGCACTGCGCCGTCCTGGGGTCTCTTGGTTAGAGCCGTGTAGCAGATGAGGTGGGACAGGCCAGCTGGGGCCATCTCAGCCTTCTCCCCCATCGCCCCACGTGCAGTGAGCTCGGGCTGAGGGAGGCAGGTGCCTCAGCCAGGGCTCAGCCTCCCACACTAGCTCTCAGCCTGCCCTCCTGAGCCCGGAACACACCCCCAGGAGGCTCTGTAAAGGATGGGAGCCTTGGTCCCCACGGCGGGCTCCACCTCTCCTCAGAGAGCAACCCTTTATCCCTGAGACAATTCCTTTTCTTCTGATGCCCACTGTCTCTGGCCTGGGCTCCTGGGTTCTGTCCTGGGGGCAGAGGCAGCTTTTAATGACCCATCACAGGTGAGTATTTAAAACACTGAGCAGCCGAAACCGGTTTGGCTCAGTGGATATAGCATCAGCCTGCGGACTGAAGGGTCCCGGGTTTGATTCCGGTCAAGGGCATGTACCTTGGTTGCAGGCACATCCCCAGTGGGGGGTGTGCAGGAGGCAGCTGATAGATGTTTCTAGTTCTCTATCTCTCTCTCTTCCTCCCTGTGAAAAATCAATAAAATATATATTTAAAACAAACAAAAAAACACTGAGCAACTTGCACAATTGAGGAACACAGGGCTTCCTCAGGTGCCGTGAGGTTTTGTGAGGGCGAGGAGAGCCTCAGTGCCCACTGCGTGGAGGCCTGGCCCCAGCAGGCAAGGTCATGGGTGGCATGCTCCTCTCCCTGGACCACCAGGTGACTGTCCAGCCAGATAGGAAGCAAAGACCCTATTTCCAAAAACCCGGGCTTGGGTTCCCAAGTGCCTATGTCTCCAGCCTCCTGCTCCCCACACCAAGACCACCCCAAAAAAGAGAGGGTGCCCAGATGAGCTCCTGGCTGGCCCTTCCAGCCGCCCTGAAGATTGCCCGCCCCCTCCCCCCCCCCCCCCCCCCCCGTCCCATGCTGTGCTGTCTCATCCTGTGCTTCGGATTAATTTTACCCAGATGTGTGAGTTCGTATTTTCCAAGATGAATTGGATCCAGCTATTTCCTGTTCCCACGTCCAGCTCCTCGTGGTCCCTCATGATCTCAGGGAGCACCGTCTTGGAGGTTCACATCGGTGCTGCTGGCACGGCCCCTGGCCTGTGGGGCTGGACTCTGCCTGGGATCTCGGGCCACCCCTCCAGGCTCCTGTCTTCTGTGGCCTGCCCGCCAGCGGCGTTCCAGTGGTACGTGGTCAGGCTGCTGCTGCTGCTGGATGGAGCTGCCGAGGGCCCAGCGCGCTGGCCTCTGGTGCTGGCCCGTGTCTTCCTGAGCCACCCCACTCCCCGAGGACTGGGTTACTGGGCATGCCAGTCAGCGAGGCTGACATAACAAAATACCACAAGCCGCGGCTTAAACAACAGAACCTCGTGTCTCATCGTTCTGGAGACTGGAAGTCTGCAATCAGGTGCTGGCGAGGCAGTTCCCCTCAGAAGCCTCCTCCCTTGGCTGGTAGGTGGCCACTTCCTCTCACACGGCCTCTGTGCAGGCGTGGAGCCCGACAGAGAGATCCCTCCTCTTCCAAGGCCACCAGGCCTATCGAATTCGGCCCCCAACATATGGCCTCCTGTAACCCATTAGCCCCCAGAGCCCCCTCCAAACGGAGTCACATTGAGGTCAAGGTCCAACAGCGGTATTGGGGGGCACCCACTTCAGTCCACGGCATCTGGTGTATGTGTGTCCCATGGTGCTATCCAAAGTACCACAAATGAGCCACTTAAAACAATAGATATTTATTCTCTCCCAGGTCTGGCAGCCAGAGTCTAAGGTTAGAGTGTTGAAAGGAGTTAGGGGGACCTTCCTGCTTCTTCCAGCTTCCAGTGGCCCCTGGTGTTCCTGGGCTGTGGCTGTGCCCCTCAATCTCTGCCCCATTTCTAATGGCTGCCTTCCCTCTGCCTTCTCCGTTTCTTTCTTTTAAAAAAATGTTCCCTTTATTGATTTTTAGATAGAGAGGAAGGAAGAGGGATAGAGAGATAGAAACATTTGTAAGAGAGAATCATCAATCAGCTGCCTCCTGCACAACTCCACTGGGAATGGAGCCCGCAACCCGGGCATGTGCCCTGACCAGGAATCGAACCATGAGCTCCTGATTCATAGGTCAATGCTCAAACACTTAGCCACACTGGTCGGGCCCTTCTCATTTCTTAAAAAGGTACCAGTCATTTGATTTAGGTCCACCCTAATTCAGGATGACCTCATCTTGAAATTCTTAATTACATGTGCAAAGATCTTTATTCCAAATAAGGTCAAATTCGAGGGTCCACATGAAAATGAATTCTGGAGGCCACCACTCACCCTGCTCCCCTGACCCAGGCGCATCTCTGGACTCTGTGACAGACTCCAAATGTCTGAAAGCAAGTGCAGGTGCACATAACGAGCTCAGTGCTCTGCCAGGCCCCGTGCGGGGCCTCCCCCGGCTCCAGGGAGCTCACCGGTGTCCGGCTCGTTGCTGTCAATGGCTGACGTCCACGTTCCATTGTACAGGGAGGAGACAGACACAGAGGCCAAGCCACAGCAGTGTGGGGTCTTGTCCTGAGCAACACGGCTGTGCTCTCCACTCGACACAGCACTCCTGACGCCGTGTGCAGGCTTTGCACACAGAGCACCTCCGTGACGCCAGCCAGGTGATGCTAGGGAGGGAGCCAGTGGGGCTTCAGAGAGGATATAATTAAGATGAACTCTGTGGCAGAAAATGTTGTGATTACGAATCTCTGGAGTAAAATTAGTATAGTGACCTCTAATTTCTTTTGTGTCTGAGGTTCTTGTTCAGGTGGAATTGACTAGCAATAATTACATGTGGCAACAATCAAGTGGATACAGTAGTAGAGTAGTGGGAGGGTAGAGAGTCAGGAAATAATATTGTTGATAGGTCCTACGGTTCAACTCAGTCGCCGCGCATACACACACACACACACACACACACACACACACGCCAACCTGTGTCCAGTTATCAATTGGTCGGTCAGAAGCACAGATGAATTTGATAATTTGTTAGAATGGACTCACAGGTAAACAGTTTACCTGCTAGATTACCAGCTCATTACCAAGGACGCGCAAAAAACGCCAGATAAAGAGGTGACAGGGCGAGACCTGGCAGGGTCCTGAGCCCAGAGGCGGCTGTGCCTCCCTCACGTGGACGAGTGACAACCCAAAGCTCCCTGAACCCTGCCCCTCAGGGACCGCCAGCAGGCTTCGTCACACAGGTGGGACATCGTCCACGGCCTCCCCTCCCGAGGGTGGGGCAGGGCCTGGTCTTTGGGGTGAACAGCCCCATCCAGGGACCCACCCAGATGCCTCTCCTCAGGACAAAGCACACTCCTTTCAGCCAGAAATCCCGGGGTTTCAGGAGCTCTGTGCCAGGAACTGGGGCAGAGATGGGTGTGTATGTTTATTATTACCTCACAGATGTGGCCCGGTGCTCCTGGCTCCACCACAGACCTCCCGAAACACCCGGCCGACCCTCTGACAAACTGTTGCCCGTTCTCTCCGGGAAGTGGGGGGGTCTGAAATGCGGTATAACTTACCACAAGCATTTATTATAATAGAACTTATCATCAGCATTTTATTACTTTGCCTTTCTGTGTTTCCTAATGTTTCTACAATGAGCACACATCACTTGCATTACAAAGAACTTTGACGTAAGAAAGTTTCCAATGTTTCCAAAGTTTCCAAAGCCAGAAGCTTTAGCCAGGGGGGGGGGGGGGGGGTGCCAGCCAGGGGGGGGGTGGGTGGGAGCAGAGCGAGCACTGGGGCTTCCCGGTCTCCAGCCCTGGCTCTGATGACAGCAGCTGGAAGCAAGATGCCGGACCACCCGTGTCCAGCCCCGCAGACAGGAGCCATGCACAGGGATGTGCCCTGTGGCCTTGCAAGTCCGGCTGCACCAGCCCGTGTGGAAAGTGGCATCTGAAATGACACCGAGCTGCCAGCAGGGGGTGCTCTCGGCCCTAGTGGCTCTCTCAGCCTTCAGAGAACAGTCCATCAGTTTCCTCTCCATGCCTGGTCATTGGGCCCCATGTTCTCTGTTGTTCCTGAGTAAACCGGTTTTGCTGGAGAAGTATTTGTTTAGGTCAACAGTGGCATCAGGCACCAGCCCACATCTGGTCTGTCACCAAACCTGGTGGGCAGGCTCACTGCCCCACCCCCACACTCAATCCTAGAGCCCATCAGTCCCCCTGAGTGCGTGCCACCCGTGCAGGCCCAGCCGTCTGCAGAGCAGGCCCCACGCTAGCCTCCCCCTCCTTCCCTGTCCCTGTTCTTCCCAGACCCTCAGCACCCGCCTTCCAGCTCCCAACCCGTGAGTGGCTGTGCCGGCTCCTCCCTCGCATCTATGGGCCCGGGGCCGAGGGCCCCGTCCAGCCTCGTCCCTGGGCCAACACCCCGCACCACAGCCCCTGGCCTCCCTGCCTACACTCAGCTGCCGGAAGACCCATGGCCCACGGGACAGAACCCAACCAAGTGCAGGGTTTTCTGAGAAACAGAAGCTAAAGGGTACAGAGAGAGGTTTATCCGGAAGGACTGGTCACATGATTGTGGAGCCGTCAGCTGCCTGTAAGCCGGGGACCCGGGAAACCTGGTGGTCCGAACCCGGAAGCCTGAGGACCAGGGACTGCCATTCCCCATCCCCTCTCCCCCTCCCCCTGCCACACACACACACACACACACACACACACACACACACACTGGTATCTGCTTTCTCAGCTCAGGGATTCAGATGAGGGGCTGTCCCCACAGCCACACCCACAGCTGCTGGGGGGCCCTGACCGCCCGTGAGCACACGTGAGCCGCCCCAGTGGGTTTCTGCTCTTTGCAGCCGGCCCACTCCAGGACTCTGCTCGTCCTCGAGGATTCCATCCAGGAAGAGGAGTGCTCGAGTGTCTTAATCTGCATTTTCATGGCTGTAGGAAGGTCAGCATGTCTGCATGTTTACGCTTCACTTAGGTTTCTTCTCTGGCGAATGGCCTACATGGGCCTCACAGCTCACTTTTTAAAAATGGGAACAAAGTCAAATTGGCTTGAAGGGTATAAAGAACTTTATTTAACATTTTTCCTTTACCTAAGACTATTTTTCAGGCATAACTTCCAGCTGGCAGAATCCCAGTCCCGGAAGAGGTGGTGGTGTTGTTACCCACTATTCCGAGGGGAGAAACTGAGGCTCAGGCCTTGGCCAGCTCTGACCCAGGGGCTGCAATCCCTTTCCTGGGCTTTTGTTTGCCTTTTAATTTCATTTTCTGTATATTTTGATCAGAAAGCTAAAAGTTGTATGCAACCAAAACTCTCGATCGTTTTTTTTCTCCTACAGCCTCTGCTTAGAATGCACACGTCTCCTCTTGTTTTCTCTTAATCCATGGGTGTTCTCTCTTACCCCTGTGCCCAGCCTGCGGGAGCGCATGGAGGTGACGGGGCTCCTTGGTTCGGGGGACCCGTCTGGAGCTGAAGACCCTCCTTCCTCCGCCCGTGGGATAACACAGGTCTCCTCACACTTCCCCCACACTCCTGCCTTCCGGCTGCTGGATTACTCATGGCCCTGGAAGCCAGCCTCCCGCCCCCTCAGCCGGGCGGCCCCCCTCCCCACGGCTGCGGTGACCCCCCACTCTCTCCAGGGGCTGGGTCCTGTGATGAGTGGAAGGAATTTGGGTGAACTCTGCTCGCTCAGCAGTCTGGGCCTGGGGAGCCGGGCGGGGGCACTGACAGTGGAAAATACCAAGTGCTTTTCAAGTTGTCAGAAACGGAGGAAATGTTCTGCTGGTTATGCACATGGCAAGACACGCGCTCAGGGACCACCTCCTGTGGCCCAATAGCCAGACGGCAGAACAGGGCGGCTTCTAGCCCCTCCCGCAGGCCTGGTCTTTCTCCCTGAGTCCTGGAGGCAGACACGGGACGTTAAGGGGCTGGGAAGGCCTGGGGCTTGACCCTGGAGCCTGCTGTCCGGAGGCCCAGGGCCTGGGTCTCCGCCCCGGGAGTCACGCCGGCGAGCTGGGCCAGGGAGGAAGACACCCTGCAAGGCCCGCCTGGCCATCTCAGCGCCGGGCTTCCCGCCGTGGGGGCCTGGCCCCCAGTGACTGAGCAGCTGCCTCCCTCAGGGCTGAGCACCCAGGACAGTCTCCTCCAGGCCTCCCAGACCTGTTCCTCTCAGCCCCGCCTCCTGCGGCTGCCCAGCGAGAACTCGCACCCTGGCTCTGCTAGCTGGCGAGGTCCCGCCTCTGCCCAGGCTGAGGTACCGGCAGGAGGGGCCCCATCACCCGAGTCTAGGGAGCCTCAGAGGCCTTGCCTCGCACCTTCCTGTCACTGAGGTGCTGGTACCTGGACGCGTCCCTTCTGGGCCTCGCTTTCCTCACGGAGCCACAGGGAGGATGGCGCCCGCACTCAGCGAGCTTCAGTCGCTGCCTGTGTTACCGCGTGCCGGGGCCCGCCCTGGGGCTGCTGTGGGGATCAGCCGGGGCAGGGCCCCCGGGCGGACTCCACTCCTGGTCAGGGCCCCTCGCTGATTCCTGTGTCCTCCGCCTGGCCCTCCGGGGGAGGCTGCCTCTCTGGGCACTCGCTGACTGCCCTGTAGAGACCCGCCCATGACCAGGGAGCCGCAGGGACACGTGCTCCCATGTGCAGATGGCCTGGGAGCCAGGTGAGGAGGTGGTGCCATTGGAGAGGGGGAGGGCGGGTGGGGGTGGAGGGTGCTGACTTCTCTCGCTTTCCAGCCGCAATGGCATGGAATGGATGGCAGCTCCGGGCAGGACAGCCTGGGGCTGGGACCGGGATGCAGGGGTTTCTGGGAAACCTCTCCATGGGGCAGGGATGAATTCCCTGCGGGGCTCTGTAGAGGATCTTCATGGAGAGGCCCCTGGGTCAGGACCTGTCCTCCAGCCCTGCCTCCCTGGGTGTCGGTAGATGGAGGCCCCACGAGCAGGCCCAGCCCCTCCCAGGTTCCTGCAGCTCACAGCTGAGCGGGGACTGACCTTAGGTCCCCCAGGCCCAGCACTGCCCCCAGGTCCCAGCTGGGCCTGCTTGATGGGAGCGTGCCGACGGGAGACCCTGCTCTTAGGGGCGGAGGGTGCACTAGGGTCACACCTGGAGCCCCTGACCCCTCACAGCTGGGGGAGGAGCTGAGACGGGGAGGAAGAAGGAAGCCCGTGGAGGGGGAGCTGACCCGTCTGGCCCTCACAGCAGCTCCCCGCCGTCTGTGGGCCTGGCCCCACGCAGCGGGAAGGGGTGGGTTCCATTCCTGCTGGGCGGGGCAGGGCAGGAGGTAAAGCAGCCCTGGTGCCTCTGTGCCAGCTGTGCCTACATGCCCCCTTGCCCCCTCTGCAGCCTGCGGGGATTCTGACCCCACAGCCCCCATTCCCACCCCTGGGCCGGGGAACCCCACTGGCTCCCCCAATAACTCTCCTTCCCCCCTCGGGGAGCAGTGAGGATAGGCCTGCTGGGCGACCTGTCACCTTCCCTCCCTGACAAGCCAGTTCTGCGGCGGCTCCGAGGGCAGACCCTCCCAGGGGGAGGAAGCTGGAGGGGTTCCTGGGGTGTCCAGCAGAGCCCAGACCAGAGTCGGCAGACAAGGGCACAGATGCCCTGCCCAGGGGTGGGCACTGGTCCCTGGAAGGGTGAGCACAGCCACAGGGGCAGGACCTCCCACCCACCTGCCTCTCCCCGGGAGTCGGCTTCGATGCTGCCTCCTCGGCACACGGGGTCTCCAGACAGGCTCTGGCCGCTTCCCTGCACCCAGACACAGCCTGGGCCGAGGGGCTCCTGGGTGTGGTCCTAAAGCTAAGTGGGTCTCAGCTCCACCCACCTCTCCGGCTGGGAGAGCAGTCACCCCTCCTCTCCACCTGCCCATACCTTCGGGGTGAAGGGTCCCCCACTCCCTGGCCCTCACCAGGGTCCAGGCCCCTCGAGGCCTTTGCTCGCGTTCCTGTGGGTGAGTCACTGTGGCTGAGAAAAGGCTCTTTCTGTTCCTCTCAATGCTTCCATGGCTTCTATTTTCCCTGGCAGAGCTTGCGGGCCCAAATCTGACCCATGTGGGAGCCAGCTGAGCCGGCCGGGGGAGTGACGCTCCCAGCCCCGGCCTCCCTGCCTCCAACCCCGCGGGGGCCAGAGAGCAGATTCCAGGAGCCCGAGCAGTGTGATTCACGGCTCGCCGAGGACATTTATGGTAAGAGCTGGCTTCCTCGGCCTGCTGCCAGGCCAGCCTGGGGACACATGGCAGAGCGGGCACAGCCAGGAGCAAGGCCTGGTGGGGGTGCAAGCCCAGCGCACTTGTCTCCCAGGGGAGGTTGTCCTGAGGTGTCCGAGGCACAGCTAAGCAGGACCTGTCCAACCTGCGACTCGGAAGCACAGGTGAGGAGCAGAAGGGACACGGCCATCAGAGGGCCCAGCTCTGACCTGGTCCCACTGCCTTGTTAAGTCAGTACAAGGCTGCCCGGCCAGTGTGGCTCAGTGGTTGAGCATCAATCCATGAACCAGGAGGTCAGGGTTTGATTCCTCATCAGGGCACATGCCCAGGTTTTGGACTTGATCCCCAGTAGGGGGCATGCAGAAGACAGCTGATCCATGATTCTCTCTCATCGTTGATGTTTTTATCTCTCTCTTCCTCTCCCTTCCTCTCTGAAATCATTAAAAATGTATATGTTTTTAAAAATGTAAGTACCTGGCCGAGCCCGTGGGAAGCGAAGGAAGGGCCTGGAAGGAGGTGGAGAAGGCAAAGCCCGGGGCCTGCTGAGTCCCAGGCTGGGCCAGCAGCCCCCCCCCCCCCCCAGACGTGCTGCTCCAGCTGCCCAGGGCCCTGCAGGGCCAGGTGCGTCCTGGCCTGTGTTCTGGGTTCTAGTAAGCAGAGAGGAAGGAGAGAATGGCTGTCTGACACCTCGCCGGGCAGGGAGCATGGGTCCGTAGGGGTGAGGCTGTGTCCACTGGGAAATAGGGAAAGGAATGGGTGGGGAGCCTGTGTCCATCTGGGTGGCACATAACGGGCAATCCCATGCGGCCTCTGGGGTAAAGGCGCTCTCCCCGGCTGGTCGCCTCCTCTGGGCACAGTCTGCCTCTACCCTCAAAGCCCCGCATCTTCCACGGAGCTGGGCTCACAGGTGTGGCCCCTAAGACCCGCCCGGGATCTGACCTGGGGTCCCCGGAGGCTGTGCCACCTGCTCAAGAGAGGCCCAGCCTGCCACCTCCGGGCCAGGTCCTTCACGGGGGTCCAGCACCCCCACCCCCTGGGCTGTGGGAGTGCAGGAGTGGGCAAGAACCCTGTGCACCTTATGGAGATCGCTGTGTGACTGTCAAGTTTCCACACACACACACACACACACACACACACACACACACGGGGACAGCCTATTCCTGTGATCTACACAGACGACCTCATAAAAGGCTTTTCCCAGCCTGCTCTGTCTCCGGCCGGGCCAGGACCTGAGCTGGAAGGGGACCTCACCTGGGGCTCCCCCCGCAGAGCAGCTGGCCGGGCCGTAGGGACCTGGGAGGTCAGTGGTGTCTGGACCACAGAGCTGCCAGCCCAGGCTCTCCGGAGGCCGGGCGCCCGCAGGACCCTCCGGCCTGAGCTGGGAGGACCCAGGGCCAGAGCCCGCGCGCTCCGCTCCCCCCTCCGGTTCCCTCCAGCGGGCCGGCGGTCCCTGGTCCTGGTCCCGCGGGCGGAGCCGCACGGGACGTCAGCTCCCGGCCCCGCACCCGCGGGACACCATCCAGGCCAGCGCCTTCCCGCAGGCCCCGGGGCCGAGGTGCGGCCTCCCGCCCGGGCCGCCCCCTCCCGCTCCGGGAGCGCCCAGCGGCTGCGCCCGGACCGCTAGCGCCCCCGCCCCGCCCTCCCCGCCCCCCGGTTCCCCGCCTCCGCCCCCCGCAGCCCCTCCGGCCGCCCGGCTCCTCCTCCTCCTCCTGCCCGGGGCTGGGGAGCCGGCTCCGGAAGCCCCGACGCCCCCGCCCAGGCCGCCGCCGGAGCCGTGCAGAGGGCGGTCCGCGCCAGCGCGCCAAGCGGGCCGAGCTCTGCGCCGACCAGCCGCGGAGCCCCCGCCCCGCCCGCGTCCCGACGGCCACGGCCACTGCGGCCGGAGCCCGCATCGCACCCCGATTCCTCCGCGCCCCACCCCGATTCCTCCCGCGCCCCACCCGAGACCCCGCGCCCCACCCGAGACCCCGCGCCCCACCCCGGCCCCCTCCCCACCCACCGGCCCCCGGCGAGCGCGCCATGGCGGCGGCGGCGGCGCGCGGGGCGCTGCTGGCGCTGCTGGCGCTGCTGGCGCTGCTGCCCGCGGGGCGCCCGCAGACGGTGCTGACGGACGACGAGATCGAGGAGTTCCTCGAGGGCTTCCTGTCGGAGCTGGAGCCCGGGCCGCGGGAGGACGAGGGCGGCCTGGAGCCGCCGCCCCCTGAGCCCACCCTGCGCCCCCGGGAAGCCCCGGCCGGGGAGAAGGGGGCGCGCCGGGGCGCGGGGGGAGAGGGTAAGTGCCCGGCGGGGCGTCGCTGGCGGGGGGCCCGGCGCCCGCTCAGGTGGGGCCGGCGGCCTCGGCGCGGGCTGCTGTCCGGCCGCCTGGCGCGAGGAGCGGTCCTGTCCGGCACGGGACTGCCCACATGTCTGGGGACTCGTGCCAGGCGCGGCCAGCGCTGGCCCGCCGCCCTTTGGGCACCAGACGCAAGCAGCAGGTCTGCTGCCCGCACTCGATCGCCCAGCACCTGGTCCCCAGCGCCCAGCCACCGGGGGCCAGGCCTGGGCCACGGGGGACTTGGCCGCCCGCCCCAGGCTGCTCTGAGGCTGCCTGCTGCCCGAGGGGCCCTCGGCCTCCGTAAGGCACTCCCTGCGCCGGCACCGCCCGCGTCCCAGCCTCGGCGGGCGGACACCGAGGTGCCCTCGCCCTCCAGCCTGCCCCCCACCCCAGAGCTCAGAGGCGGGAAGACGCTCCCCCGGGGCGCCGGGAGGCTCAGTCAGATGATGCATCCCCAAGGCATTCCGCCGGCCTCTTGCGCAATCAGCGGTCGATAAATCCTAGCTGCTTGTGAGCTCTGGGAGGGTGGCAAGGTCTTGCTGGTCTCTCTTCCAGGAGGCCAACCCCTCTCCCTCCTGAGCGCAGCAGCCCCCGCCCCCACTCTAGCTCTTTCCTGGCTCCTACCCTTGTGTGTGTGTGTGTTGGGGGGGGCGCAGCCTGGGATCCTCCGTGCCTCCCCCACCTCCAGCTCACATTCCAGGCTTGGATGCTGCTGGCTGGGAACAGCCCTGTTTCTCCCCAAAGTCTGCGTTCTGTGCATTTTCCTGGGTCGCTCCTTGGCCCCACCCCCCTCTGAATTCTCTACGGCATTCAGGCCCCTGCCCCGCCCCCACGCAGCTGTGGCTGTCCTCTGTGCGGCCCAGACCCCCTGCTGGTTATGGTTCCAACCACCTGTCTGGTCCGTACTTCTCCTGGGGCGTTGCCACAGGTGCCCCCAATCCTGGAAGCTCTTGTTGCCCCTGAGAGCGCACCTGAGGCCCAGCAGTGCCACCGTGCCCTTCGTTTTGGTGGCACTTGGCAGGGAGGAGACTGCCTCCCCCTTGAGACTGGGGTGCCCCCCTCCCCGCCCAGACCGGAGAGTCCAGTCACCTGGCGCTATCTCTGTCCAGCACAGACAGCACTCCCCGACTGGCGAGGGGCGTGCTGGGCCGGTGGGAGCGGAGCCAGCATGGTGAGGGTGGGGCCCGGAGCCAGGATGCTGACAGCAGTCCTGCAGACAGAACCCGGTTCCAACGCCAGCTCTGTCACGGGGCAGGTGACGTCATCCCCATCTGACCTGGGAGACGGCGAACAGGAGCGTTAGGGTTGGGGGGCCCGGGGCCCAGAGCGGCTTCTCCGTTGATGAGCCCTACATCTGCCTCTTGGTCAGCACCTCCAGGAAAGACCAAAGACAAAGGGAAGAAAGGGAAGAAGGACAAAGGCCCCAAAGCGGCCAGGAAGCTGCTGGAGGGATCCCCCAGGCCACCCAAGGCCACCAAGAGACCCAAGGAGAAGCCCCCCAAAACCACCAAGAGGCCCAAGGAGAAGCCCCCCAAAACCACGAAGAAGCCCAAGGAGAAGCCCCCCAAAACCACCAAGAGGCCCAAGGAGAAGCCCCCCAAAACCACCAAGCGGCCCCTGGCCGGGAAGAGGCCCCTGACCCCGACCCCGACCCCCTCAGGAGCCCCGTGGTGGCCACGGCTCCCGGCCCCGCCCCTCAGCCCCAAGGAGCCGGAGCCGCTGCAGGAAGAAGGTGTGTGTCAGCCCTTCCAGGTGGTGGGCTCTGCCCCACTGGGCACGGGGAGCGAGGGGTGAGGGTCCCTGGTGGGTCCTGGGCCCCGGCTTCCTGCAGACCCTCAGGGCCCCCACAGGTGGGGTGTGGCTCCCTCAGGTTGCTGGTGAGTGGGGCTTGATGGCCTCGCTGGGGGTTTGCTCTGCACTGTCCCCTGGACCCCGCTCAGAGCCACCCCTTGTGTGTTGCTGGCCTCCGCAGGTTCCCACCCAGCAATCGCCCTGGGAATGCCAGCAGGGTGCTGAGGGCAGAGCTCCCAGGCCTCCTGGGAGTGAGGGAGGCCTCGGGGTGTCAGCGGGGCCCAGGAGCGACCCTGGTCCACAGGCCTCCGTCTACTGCGTGGGTTTGTGTTGCAGGCGGAGCCCTCCCAGGCCCCTGGCCCGGCCCCGGAGGAGAGAGCCCTGTGGAGCACCACCCCGGTGAGTGGAGACCGACCACCGGGCGTGTTGGGCTCCCAGGGGCCGGTGGGGGCGTCAGTGAGTGTCTCAATGGGGCAGCGCTCCTGTCTCCTCCCAGAGCCGGAGGAGGAGCCGGAGCAGCCCACCCTGGACTACAATGACCAGATAGAGAGGGAGGACTATGAGGACTGTGAGTAGCACCCGGCTGTCCAGCCACCACTGGCCCCACCTCCCCGTCAGATCCAGACCCCTGCCCTGGGCGTCCCCAATTGGGCGCCCGGGACCCCCCAACCCTGCTGCCTTCGCCCGCTCAGCCCACCCTCTCCCCAGTCGAGTACATCCGGCGCCAGAAGCAGCCCAGACCGCCCCCCAGCAGGAGGAGGCCCGAGAAACCCTGGCTCGAGCACCCCGAGGAGAAGGCCGAGCCCCCGGGGCTGGGGGTCGAGACCCCAGAGGAGAAGGAGAAGATCGGTAGGATGGGGCAGGGGTGGGGGGAGGTCCTCCCAGGAGCTCTGTGCCCACTCCCTCCCCATCTCCACAGAGCCGCCTGTGGAGCCCCTTCTGCCCCCCGACTATGGGGACGGCTACGTGATTCCCAACTATGACGACAGTGAGTGCCCAAGGCCAGCTTGGAGGCTGTGGCCCGCCGTCCCGTGCCACCACCTTGCTGCCCTCATTCCCTCCTTGCTTGGGCTTGGCCTCCTGGACACCTTCCTGGTTCCTGCCCCACCTCTCCTGCCCTCTGCACCCTTCCTTCTGCTCCCTAACCCTAACCCAACCCCTTTCCCCAGGCCGAGCCCTGCTGGTGGGGCTGCTGACATCCTCGGGTCTTCTGGCCCCAACTGAGCCCAGGTGGCCTCTCGGGCCAAGAGAATCTCCCCCTCCTCTGGGCCTGTGTGGGTTCTTCTAGGCCCACTGACCCTACTTCCTCATTGTGGCTGGCACCTGGGGCCAGTCCTGCCTGCCCTTACTGTGGGACCTGGGAGTAGCTGGGGTCCTGGGAGTAGCTGGGGTCCTGGGAGTAGCTGGGCCCTGGGAGTAGCTGGAGGGCCCTGGAAGTACTTGGGGGCCTTGGGAGTAGCTGGGGGGTCCTGAGAGTAGCTGGGGTCCTGGGAGTAGCTGGGGGGCCCTGGGAGTAGCTGGGGGTCCTAGAAGTATCCAGGGGGCCCTGGGAGTAGCTGGGGGGCCCTGGGAGTAGCTGGGGGGCCCTGGGAGTAGCTGGGGGTCCTAGAAGTATCCAGGGGGCCCTGGGAGTAGCTGGGGGGCCCTGGGAGTAGCTGGGGGGCCCTGGGAGTAGCTGGGGTCCTGGGAGTAACTGGGGGCTCTGGGAGTAGCTGGGGGTCCTGGGAGTAGCTTCGGAGTCCTGGGAGTAGCTGGGAGTCCTGGGAGTAGCTGGGGGGCCCTGGGAGTAGCTGGGGGGCCCTGGGAGTAGCTGGGGTCCTGAGAGTAGCTGGGGGTCCTAGAAGTATCCAGGGGGCCCTGGGAGTATCTGGGGGGCCCTGGGAGTAGCTGGGGTCCTGAGAGTAGCTGGGGGTCCTAGAAGTATCCAGGGGGCCCTGGGAGTAGCTGGGGGTCCTGGGAGTAGCTGGGGGGCCCTGGGAGTAGCTGGGGGGGTCCTGGGAGTAGCTGGGGGGTCCTGGGAGTAGCTGGGGGGCCCTGGGAGTAGCTGGGGGGGTCCTGGGAGTAGCTGGGGGGCCCTGGGAGTAGCTGAGGGGTCCTGGGAGTAGCTGGGGTCCTGGGAGTAGCTGGGGGGGTCCTGGGAGTAGCTGGGGGGTCCTGGGAGTAGCTGGGGGGCCCTGGGAGCAGCAGCTGGCCACCTCAGCAGTGCTCTCCCTCCCCCAGTGGACTATTACTTCCGACCTCCCAGCCCCTGGAAGCCTGACTCTGAGCTGGAGACTGACGAAGAGAAGGAGGAGCTGAGTGAGTAGAATCAGGCTGCCCCCCGTCACCTCCCTTCCCAGCTCAGCCTGTCACCCCAACAAGCCCGGTGAAACCTGGGGCTGAGTGCCAGGTCACCCCACCTTCCACTTTCCAGAGAAACCCAAAAAGGAGGGCAGCAGCCCCAAGCAGGAGGAGACCGACGACAAGTGGACGCTGGAGAAAGGCAAGGACCACAAAGGTATGTGGGGCCGGGGTTGGGCCACATGGCCGGTCCTGGGGGCAGAACTCGGGCTCCTGGCGCCCTAGGACGCTCGGCACCCAGTTCTCTCTTGTGCTCAGGGCCCCGGAAGGGCGAGGAGGAAGAGTGGGCTCCAGTGGAGAAAATCAGTGAGTAGGGGCTAGGAGTGTGGGCGCAGGGTGTGCATGGTGGGCCTGGGGCATGCGAACCCCCCAAGGGCGCACATGGGTCACCAACCTGGACTTCCTGCCAGCAGTCCAGAGCTCCAGAGCCCTTTCCTGCTCCTAAGTTCTTGGGCCCTGGAGGGGCTCTGCCCGGAGCCAACCCCAGGGCACAGCGCTCAGGGCACAGCGCTCAGGGCACAGGCAGGTGTGCAGACGCCCAAGTGGGTGGGGCCTGGGTGGCTGTCCCGCGATGTCCTGTGCGCTGTGGCCTCTGGAGCGGGGCGTCGTCAGCCTGTTCTCTGGAAGGCCGAGGCTGGGGAGGGGAGCACAGCCTGGGTGGAGGTGCCCTGACTGGCCCCCTGATGTGAGAGGAGAGGGCTCTGGGGTCCTCAGTTCTGGGCTGGGTGGAGGGAGGAAAGGAGCCACAGGCCACCTGCCTGGGGTGTCTTCAGAGTGCCCCCCCATCGGGATGGAGTCGCACCGCATCGAGGACAACCAGATCCGAGCCTCCTCCATGCTGCGCCACGGGCTGGGCGCCCAGCGAGGCCGGCTCAACATGCAGGTGGGTGCCGGGAGGGCCCTCGCCCAGCCGGCCGGCTCCTCCTCCCGCTCAGCCTCCCGCCGCCCGCAGGCCGGCGCCGTGGAGGATGACTACTACGATGGGGCGTGGTGTGCCGAGGACGACGCTCAGAACCAGTGGATCGAGGTGGACACCAGGAGGACCACCCGGTTCACGGGCGTCATCACCCAGGGCCGCGACTCCAGCGTCCAGTAGGTCGTCACGGGCACTCGGGGGTGGGGAGCCCCAGGCCCGCCTCCGTCCCGCTCCAACGCTCCGGTGGGCCCTGGCCTCAGCCCCTGCATGGCCGTGGTGTGGGCGGGCAGGGAGCTACTCCCGACGCCAGGCAGCACTGCCCCCTCTGGCTCGTAAGCGCTTGGGCCGGGAGAGGGACCTCAGCCACCGGTGGCCGGGGACCAGGCCAGAGGCCCGCCTTGCCCTGGCCGCTGACCGCTGTCGCTCCCCAGTGACGACTTCGTGACCTCCTTCTTCGTGGGCTTCAGCAACGACAGCCAGACGTGGAGGATGTACACCAACGGCTACGAGGAAATGGTGGGTGCCTGCGCCCTCTGCTCTCGCCCAGCTGGCCCGGCCCCGCGTGGGGCTGCTCTGAGGCCTGCCTCTCCCCAGACCTTCCACGGGAACGTGGACAAGGACACTCCCGTCCTGAGCGAGCTTCCGGAGCCAGTGGTAGCCCGCTTCATCCGTGTCTACCCCCTCACCTGGAACGGCAGCCTGTGCATGCGCCTGGAGGTGCTGGGCTGCCCCGTGTCCCGTGAGTGCAGGCGGGGGCGGGGCGGGCAGCTGGAGGACTGGGGCTGGGCTGGCAGCTGACCCGCTCAGGGCCCTTCCTGTCCACCTTGCAGCTGCCCACAGCTACTATGCACAGAATGAGGTGGTCACCACCGACAGCCTGGACTTCCGGCACCACAGCTACAAGGACATGCGCCAGGTGGGTGCCCGCCCCGGGCACGGGGTCCTGTGCAGAGCTCAGGCTCGTGGCTTGCAGGATCTTGTGTCCGAGCTCTGTTTTGCTCCCCTCCCTGACACGGCCCCCGCAGGGAGGTGGGCGGCCCTCGCCTCGGGAAGGAGGAACCCTCCACCCCACACTAGCACCTGAGAGCCGGGCTCCCTGCAGGGGCAGTGCCTACCCCGGAGGCCTTCTCAGGGAGCAGAGGGGCAACGCGGGAGCCATGGTCCCTGGGGAGGTGGGTGCTGGGCTGTGTGACGGGTCCTCTCCCGTGCCAGCTGATGAAGGTGGTGAATGAGGAGTGCCCCACGATCACCCGCACATACAGCCTGGGAAAGAGCTCGCGCGGGCTCAAGATCTACGCCATGGAGATCTCCGACAACCCTGGGGACCACGAGCTGGGTGAGGCCCCCCAGCCCCCGAGCCTGGCCTCCACCAGTTAGAGGCAAGGCCTGCACGACAGCTCCCCGCCGCCTGCCCCCGAACCCCTATGGCTGGGCCCAGCCTCAGCTGCCCAGCCCTCGGGGTGAGGCCAGCTTCCCCCTCGCCCCCTCGCCCCCTCACCCCCTGGGGGGGGGGCTGAGTGGCTGCTGAGGCCCCGCCCTTGCAGGGGAGCCGGAGTTCCGCTACACGGCCGGCATCCACGGCAACGAGGTGCTGGGCCGCGAGCTGCTGCTGCTGCTGATGCAGTACCTGTGCCGCGAGTACCGGGACGGGAACCCCCGCGTGCGCAGCCTGGTCCACGACACGCGCATCCACCTGGTGCCCTCGCTGAACCCCGACGGCTACGAGGTGGCGGCACAGATGGTGGGTGCAGGGAGAGGGGGTCGGTGGTGGCCCGGGCAGAGGCCGGCAGGGGGTGGGGTGGGGGCTGGCTGGGTGGGCGGGGACGGCTTGGGGAAGGCCTGGACCCCCTCCTCGCCCCCCGTGGCTGACACTCCACCCCACGCACCCAGGGCTCAGAGTTCGGGAACTGGGCCCTGGGGCTGTGGACCGAGGAGGGCTTCGACATCTACGAGGACTTCCCGGACCTCAACTCTGTGCTCTGGGGCGCGGAGGAGAGGAAGTGGGTGCCTTACCGGGTTCCCAACAACAACCTGCCCATCCCCGAGCGCTACCTCTCCCCGGATGCCACGGTGAGGCCGCCGCCTGGCCGGTAGGGCAGGGGAGCAGCCGGGGCCCTGAGCTCCGGGCACTGACTGCAGGGCTTTGGGGGGACAGGGGCAGGAGGGCCGGACAGCTCTCCATGGTGGGCAGTGGAAGCCGGGGCCTGGCCCTCATCGGAGTCGCCCCCAGGTGTCCACGGAGGTCCGTGCCATCATCGCCTGGATGGAGAAGAACCCGTTCGTGCTGGGGGCGAACCTGAACGGCGGCGAGCGGCTCGTGTCCTACCCCTATGACATGGCCCGCACCCCCAGCCAGGAGCAGCTGATGGCCGCAGCCCTGGCGGCCGCCCGTGGAGAGGACCAGGACGAGGTGTCCGAGGCCCAGGAGACCCCAGACCACGCCATCTTCCGCTGGCTGGCCATCTCCTTCGCCTCCACCCACCTCACCATGACCGAGCCCTACCGGGGAGGGTGCCAAGCGCAGGACCACACCGGGGGCATGGGCATCGTCAACGGGGCCAAGTGGAACCCCAGATCCGGGAGTGAGTCGAATGGGGCGGGGCAAGGCGGGGGGGGGGGTGTGGGCGGCGGAGGGTGACGGCGTTCTGTCTGCTCCCACCAGCCATCAATGACTTCAGCTACCTGCACACCAACTGCCTGGAGCTCTCCATCTACCTGGGCTGCGACAAGTTCCCCCACGAGAGCGAGCTGCCCCGCGAGTGGGAGAACAACAAGGAAGCCCTGCTCACCTTCATGGAGCAGGTGGGCTGGGCTGTGACAGGGCCTGGACTCCCACCCAGAGGGGCCTGCAAGGGCCGCCCGGGGCGCAGGCCGCAGGGTCACCGTGGACACCCCCCCCTTCGGCAGGTTCACCGCGGCATCAAGGGGGTTGTGACGGATGAGCAGGGCATCCCTATTGCCAACGCCACCATCTCCGTGAGCGGCATTAACCACGGCGTGAAGACAGGTACCTGCTTGTCCACCTCTCCCCTTCCCAGGGTGGGCTGGTCTGTGTTGGTCCCGGCAGGTGAGCCTGGGCCTGCCCAGACCCTGCTCCTCGGGGGCCTCCAGACGCCGGGGTCTGCCCAGACCCTGCTCCTCGGGGGCCTCCAGACGCCGGGGTCTGCCCAGCAGAGGGGCCGGCTGGGGTGCCCTCCAGCAGCTGAACCCAGCTTCCCCGGCAGCTTCTGGCGGCGACTACTGGCGCATCCTGAACCCGGGGGAGTACCGTGTGACCGTCCAGGCGGAGGGCTACACGCCCAGCGCCAAGACCTGCAACGTGGACTACGACATCGGGGCCACCCAGTGCAACTTCGTCCTGGCCCGCTCCAACTGGAAGCGCATCCGGGAGATCCTGGCCATGAACGGGAACCGGCCCATCCCGCGCATCGACCCCTCGCGCCCTATGACCCCCCAGCAGCGGCGCCAGCAGCAGCGCCGCCTGCAGTACCGGCTGCGCATGCGTCAACAGATGCGTCTCCGCCGCCTCAACGCCACTGCGGGCCCAGCCACCACCCCTACGCTGCCCCCCGTGCTGCTCCCCACACCCGCCCTTGCCCCCTCCTCCGTCCCCACCTCCACCCTGGGGCCCTGGACCCTTCCACCGGAGCCCACGGCGGACTGGGGGGAGTCGGAGACGGAGACCTACACGGAGGTGGTGACGGAGCTGGGGACTGAGGAGTTTGGGACGGAGCTGGGGCCCCTGGAGGAGGAGGAAGAGAAGGGGGAGGAGGAGGAGGAGGAGTGGGAGGAGGGGGAGGGGGCTGCGGGCCCAGAGCTCCCCTTCACCACGGTGGAGACCTACACAGTGAACTTTGGGGACTTCTGAGGACGGGTCAGAAACCTGGAGCCCATGCCAGGGTCATATCGCTGGGCCTGCTCGGTAGCCATCAGCACACCAGGGCCCCTGGGGCGGCACACATTCGCCCACCACCTCGAGCCAGGTCTGCCAGGCTCCCGGACTGCCTCGGCCTCAGAGAGGTCAGACCTGCTGGCGGGGCTGGAGGCGAGCCCAGGGCAGCCTGCCCAGGCCACTAATAAAGGAGCTCATGGCACAGGTGTCCCTGACCGCGCCCGACGGCTAGGGAAGGCAGGAGGCCCCGCGGCGTGGGCTCCCCACAGGAGGGCGCGGGCGCAGCACAGTCCACACAGAGCACGCGGGCGTCAGGTTTATTTACAGACGAGCCGCTCCGTGCCGACACAGGCAGGGGGGCCGCCACGCTCAGGGGCCCGGGCCTCCCAGCACGTCGTCCTCGGCCCCGAAGCCCGAGAAGCTGATGGGCTGGCAGGCCAGGCTGCGCAGGTTCACCAGGCAGGCTGTCTGCGTGGCGCTGAAGTCCGGCACGGCCACCAGCAGCACCGTCTGGTCCTCCGGGCCTGCAAACAGGAACATGGGGACCCACTTTGGCTCTGGGGGAGCCCGCCTCCAAGGGAAGTCACCACGAGACGCAGGTGTCTCCAACGGCACGTGGGAGTGCTGACCACAGCTGCTTCGGGCTGAGGACACCCCAAAAGTCAGAGGCTAGCATGACGCCGACCAGAGAGGAGCCCTGGCACGGCCACGGGCACACCGTTCAGCGCCTGGCCGGCACGCAGTGAGCCGCGCTGGGCGGGGGGGCAGGCTTCCCCATGAGCCTGGTCCCAGATGACGCGAGCCCTGTGACGGACGGCCCAGGCGGAGCCCCAAGAGGAAGCTTACCCCGGATGATTTTGGAGCCAAAGCTGGGGGTGTTGCCACAAAAGTAGACGTGTGGGCACTCCAGAAAGATGAACGGGTCGCTTTTGTAGAAAGGGTAGCAACCTAGAGATGGGGGCCGACAGCTGAGCGCCCAGAACGGCATCGCGCTCCGGGCAAGGCTGGCCAGGGCAAGTCCACGCGGAACCAGCCGGGCACCCGGGCCACCAGCCCTCCCTGGCCTGTCCCACCCACGGCTGGGCCCCGGCATTACCCAGGGTGTCAGGGGCCGTGGGGCTGATGTGACGGACGCGCAGGGTCCACTCCAGGATCTCCAGGTGGTCCTCCATGCTGCTGTACCGGAAAATGTCACTCACGTTCTGTCCCGCTGTGCCCAGGAACCTGCAGGGCAAGGGGGTCAGACACCTGCACTCCTCCCTCGGGCAGCCTGAGCTCACCAGGCGCACGCGGGGGCGTCCCAGCCATCCTTAGGAGAGGGGCCGATCGAGGTGGGCTCTCTGCATCCTGGACCCGCCCCTGCTGGTGCCACCGAGGCCAGAGGCCATGGTTCAGGCTGCAGTGGGCTGTGCTGGCTACCTCACTCCATCGATGGTGGCCTGGTAGGGGTTGGTGACCAGCTGCAGCGTAGAGTAGGCGGTGGCCAGTGGGAACATGCAAGGGTGCAGGGGCTGCTGGGGGAGAGTGTAGTTCGTTGGGTCAAACTCGCCTGGCATCACGTCCACGGGTACCGAGGCCTAGAGGGCACAGGGCGGGAGCGTCAGGGCCGGCACCCACCATGCAGCCTGGAGCCCACCCGATGCCCTTTGCACCTGCCGTGGTGCCCGCCACGGCCTCAGTGTCCACTCCCGTCCCTCCAGCCCCGGGTGCTCACACTCAGCTGCAGGAGGATCTCATCCAGCATCTTGACAGCCTCCACGCTGGCGGCCTGGGTTTTCTTGGTCAGGTACTTGGCCTGGGAGCAGAGCCACAGGCTGAGGCCCCGGGGAGTCTCAGACCGGAGGCCACCTCGCTACGCCTGGGCCTGGGCTGGGAGCAGAGCAAAGCCCTCCAGCGGGGACCTGGCAGGGCTGAGCCAAGGTGGCCCCGGATCGCTATCGGGCACTGCCCTCGAGAACTGCCAGGCCCTGTGCCCAGCGGGGGCGGGAGGGGCTGCTGCGGGCGGGCGGACCCTACCTTGTTGATGGAGTCTCTGCTCTGAGTGCTGTGGCTGAGGAGGTTCCCAGCAAGGATGACGCGGGACACGTGGGCAGCACTGCACTGCTCCCCCTCGTCCCCCAGCTGCCCCGTCACCACGTCCACCAGCAGCTGGGTGCCCAGCAGGCTCTCACCCCCGCCGCCACCCAGGCCCAGACCGGACACCAGCAGCACAAACCTGCGGCAGAAGTCGGGTGTTCTGGGTGCCATGGAAACGTGCCCCGGCCCCATCACCTTCCCAGGTGAGCAGGAAGATGGAGCCCAGGGACCGTGATCCCCCTGGGCCACTGCTCACCTGTCCAGGTCGAGGGGTGGTGCAGGCGCCTGAGGGGCCAGCCCCGCAAAGCAGTGGTCCTCCACCAGGAACTTGCCGTCGTCCCGCACCGAGCCCAGCACGGCCAGCACTGTCCCTGGGAGCCGCGTGTCAGGCCCAGGAGGGGAGCCAGGGACCAGCTCCCCCATCTCTCTCTCTCTCTCTCTCTCTTTCACACACACACACACACACACACACACATACACGCGCGGCCAAGCCTGCCACTTTGCTGCCGTGATGGCGAGTTCCCACTCGGACCTGCTTCCTGGGACACTGCCTTTGGGCAGAGGCAGGAGAACTGACCCCTCCCTGGGCCTCACCCACCGCTGAGGCCGCCGCCCCCTCCCCACCTGTGACCAGCCTGGACACATCGATGGTGCCTTCCAGCCTGATCCGCTGCAGCTCATCCTCCAGCACCAGCTCATCGTCTGGGTGGATGTACTTGCTCCGCGGGGGCTGGGGGAGCAGGTTGTGCTGGAAGGCAGAGGGGAAGGCGGTCGGGGCCAGAGTCCACCCGGGCTCCCGCACTTGCTCACCGAGATGGCGCCCTCCCTGCCCGGCCCCGAGTCCGGGGTCCGAGGCAAGCGGCCCACTGTCCCCAAGGAAGTGCGCTCACCTCCTCGCTGACCTCCCGCAGGATGGAGGGCTGGAGCGGCATGGCCTTGAAGAGAGTCCCCACCACACAGCACTTCTCCCCCGGCTGCAGCTCACACAGCTTCTTCACTCGGACCCCGCTGCCTGGGCACGAGACCTGAGCTGAGACCAGGCGGCCCTCCTGCACCCCCCCCGCACCGCCCCACAGGGCACGGACACAGGCCTCCCAGAGCCCTCCGCCAGGGACCCTGCCTCTGCGGGAGGGCGAGGCCACGAGGGCAAAGACCCCCAGACCTAAAGGATCGCTTGGCCAGGAGGACAGGGAACTCGGGATGTGGCCAGCCCTGGGCGGGTCCGTCCACAGAGAAGCAGACATGCGGAGAAGGTGCCGTCTGCGGTGACGGCCACAGCCTGGAGCACCAGCAGTCATGGAGCTGGCGGAGGGGGAAGGACCCTCCCTGGAGCCCCCGGGGGAGGGCAGCCCCGTGACACCCACACCCGACTCTGGCCTCCAGACTGGAGAACGGTGTGCCGAGCTGCCCAGCGTCTGCTCTGTCGTTACGGCAGCCTCAGGCCCTAAGGCAGGCACTGCCTTGTTAATACCGACATTAGAGCACCGGCTCTAGACAGACAGATGGCCTCTGTCCGCTCCACACAGCCCTGTCTGAAACATGCCACACGTTCCTTTAAGAGCCTGGACTCTTCCCAGAGCTCCACGAATGCTCATCTCTGAAAACAGAGACACCACAAATCAAACCATACCCCACCCACCCCGTCGGCTCCCCGTGGAGTCAGGCGCCTGGGGTCCTAGGAACGCCGAGGGAACCTTCAGGATGGTCCTCAGGGTCGGAGGGAGGACCCGGACCGTCAGCCCCAGGCCCGGGGAGAGCACCACCAGGAGGTGATGGGACATGTGGCTGCGGGACCAGCCCCTCCTCAGCTCAGCTGACTGCAGCTTGAGCCCCTCCTGCCTGGAATAACCAAGAGCAAGCCACAGACCTGCCCCAGGGAGCGGAGAAGTCGTCCAGAACAAGATGAGGAGGGCGCCAACACTGGACACAAATGCCAGACGCCAACGGGAACCACAGACCCCAACGCCCCAACACCGGAGCCGCATTCACCCCCAGGCGGCTATGCCGAGCACTGTGCATGGAGCTCCCCCGGCCTCACCTCACCGTGCGGCTGAGGAAACCGAGGCACAGAGGCTAAACAACAGGCAGAGCTCACAGCCACGGAGACAAGTGCCGCCGGCAGCGAAGACAGCAATGGAGGCCCTGATGGAAGCACAGGGCATTCGCCCAGAGGTCCCCAGGGAAGCTGGAGCGGAGCCCGCGGGAGGGGGAGAGCCACAGGCAAGAAAGGCGCCAGTTCAGGAAGCAGGGGACGGAGAAGTGCTTCCGGCACAGGCTGGTGCGGAGAGGACGCCGGTCACACAATGAAGGGTGCAGCCAGCGTGAGAGCCAGGCCCGAGGGGAGGCCGTGCACTGTGGGCCACTGTCGGGGTTCCTGACCCGTCTGAGAGCAGGAGGAGCGGCTATTCCATCTCGGGAGTTGTTAGCAGCAGTAGGGACTGGAAGAGGAATCTGGTACCAGAGAGGGCGCTGTTGTAAGGAATCTAAGAGGTGTCAGCGCCATAGGGCCTGAGGGTGAGCCCGGGCTCCCAGGGAGTGAGAAGGCCCTGGGAGCCAGTGGAAGGAGACTCCCATGTGGCAGAAGGTGAAAAGCACTGCCTGCAGCAGAGGGAACAGAGCGCCTTCAGTGAAGGAGACAGTCCACTGGGAGCCGCTGACAAAACCCATCATCCCACTGGCCTTCGGGTGGGCCTGGGCCCCGTGCTTCCCAAAGCTTCCCTGGGGCCAGTGTGAGGCCAGGCTGGGCCTCGCCTGGTGCCAGGCAGTGAAAGCGAGTAGACAGGGTCTCACTGCATAAAGCCGGCTTAGGGACAGGTTCACTGAAAACCACAGACAGCCACTCTCACAGCGACGATGGGAGAATGCAGCATCTCCCCAAATGGGAAAGGAGTCCCGGTTCACCCCCAAGAATAACAGAGCTGCAGGAGAGGCCACCAAGGAAGAAACGGGCATTGTGCAGGCCACATACCAGGAAAGAGAGACAGCAAGCACAGAGGCCGGGCAGGGAGGTCTAGAGGTCAGTGACAACAGGCGCCTCCATGGGAGGTGGGTGCCCCCGGCATTGAAGACAAGGCAGGCAGTCCCCACGCCAGTGCAATACCACTGTCCCCCATCAAACCAGGCCCTGCAGCCACCGACCAACTTTAGTGACGTCCACCTGCCTCTAACCCGTCAGCACCTGGCGGAGGGGATCCACGAAGGTCCCGTCCCGCCAGGGCTCGGCGTCGGTCAAGCCCAGGGTCCTCCTGGCTGGTGGGAGGAGGCACTTGCCACTGGTCACTTACCCCACTGCTGCTGGGCCCGGCTTACCAGGAAGGGCCTCATCTGGAGGAGGCGGGTGGCATAGATGTGGGCATACTGACGGCTGAAGCTGCGCTCCCCCAGCCGGAAGGGCTGGGAGGAGTTGGTGTAGGTCCCCACGGGCACTCGGGCAAAGGTGGCGTTGCTGGCCGACGGCGGGGACAGCAGAGTGTGGGCCCTCTGGGCAGCCTGCTCGGCAAACATGGTGTGTTCCAGGCCGAGGAGGTGGTCCCTGCGAGCACAGACACTCCTGCAACCCCTGCCCCCCACAGGGCCGCTCTCCTGGTGTGTCTGCACCCAGCTGACCATCGGGGCTGACACCGGGCACCCACGGGCCTCGGGGACGGAGGAGAAGGCTGCGAGCCCACCAGAGGGCCGAGCTGCTGGGAAACGGCTGTGCTGGATGCGTCTCAGCCTGCACTCAACAGGAGGGAAGGCTGGGCTCTCTCCCCGGGCGCTCTCCAAAGGCCCCGTGCGGCCTGTCCCCCACCTCCACCTGAGCAACTGCCAGGCCTCCCTCCACAGGCCCAGAGGAATCCTCGGCGCCCCGGCACCTGCTCCATCTCGGGCGAGGCCAGACAAGCCTGCCCCGTCGCCCATTACTGCAGAACCCAAGCAGGTGTGGGCCCGGTGCTCAGAACCCGCCAAAGCTTTTCCACGGCGCTGAATGAGCACCCAGTCCTAGTGCGGTGGCTTGTAGGATCTGCCCCCGCCCGGGTCCCCTGACAGCCCTCCGCGCCCGGTTCCCACGCCCCCTCCGGCCCGGCCCGCCCTGCACTTCCGCTTCCCGGGGTGTTTCCTCCCGGCTTTCACCTCCTAACACAGGTTCCGCCGGGGACTGCGGAGGGGCAGCCGGACCCTCCCAGCGGCTGGCCCAGGGCCCCGCCGCGCAGACCCGGACGAGGCCCTCCGAGCCCTCGCCCCCCGGTACCGCCGAGGGAGCCTGTGCGGATTTCCGCCGGCAGATCTGGGGGGTCTGACTCACTTTCAACCCAAATGTGCAGACCGGGGGGTGGGGGAGCCCAGCACCCGGCCGCGGTTCCGAATGGAGCCCGCCGGCCCAGCCCCGCGCCCGCCCGAGGGGAGCAGCGGAGACGGGCTCCGAGCCCGCGAGACGCCCCCCAGCCTCGGGCCCGGGGGCCCCACGCCGCCCGGACCCTCCGGACGCCGCTCACCTCGCCGCGCGCCCGGCCCTCCCACCGCCGCGCGCCGCACCCGCCAATCTGAGCGCCCTGCCCGCCCATCGCCGCATCCCGCCAATCGCCGAACGCCCCGCTCTGTCCATCATCGCGGGGCCCTCCCACCGCCGCGCGCCGCACCCGCCAATCTGAGCGCCCAGCCCGCCCATCGCCGCATCCCGCCAATCGCCGAACGCCCCGCTCTGTCCATCATCGCCCGGCCCTCCCACCGCCGCGCGCTGCACCCGCCAATCTGAGCGCCCAGCCCGCCACCATCTCAACCCTCCAATCCGCACACGCCCCGCCCACCCGTCGCCGAGCGCCTGGTCTCTGGTTGCTGCGCGTGCGCAGAGTCACGCCCCCGTTCCCCGGGCAACGCGGGCGGGGCTTTCGCCTAGGGGCCGTGCGCGGCGCGGTGTCTGGTCATCCCCCGGTCCTCGTGCCCTCGGGGTCGCTGGCGCCCCTCGCGCTGCCCCGGGGCCTGCCAGTCGCCGGACTCTGCGGCGGCCGCCCGTGCTGACCACAGGGTGGGCGCTCCGAGCCCGCAGCCCGCACACTCCGGGGGGCGCACCCCGCGGGGTCCGGGAGCGGGCGGTGGGAGACCCCGCACGGCCGCAGCGCGGCTCGGTCCCGTCCACGGCCTCCGGCCGCCCCGTCGCGGGTGCCCGCCCGCACCTCCCGCTCCCGGGAAGCCTCACGCCGCTCCCACCACGCCCCGGCCCATTCCTGATCCTTCCCCACGACCGTGGGCCGTGCTAATGGGGACACACAGCCCCCGTGGGACCTGCCGAGTCCTCGTCTGATCCCCCGTAAGACCGGCCGCTAGGAAGCCGAGGCACAGCTAGAAACAGCGGGACCCACCCGAGGCAGCCTGACTGACTGGGGTGCTGGGCCTCCCGGAGAGCCGGTGTCCCCCAGAGTCAGCTGATCACCGCCCCGTTTGCCAAGCTCCCCTGCAGACCGAGTGAGCTGGCCTTAGGGGGCACGTGGGCGAGTCCCAGGAGAGCTTGTATTTATGAATGAATGAATGAATGGATGGATGAATGAATGAATGAAGAGTATTGTTAGGGGAGCAGGCAGTGTGCTAAGTGTCTTAGGAGCATTATGTCATGGGGTCTCACCGCAGGCCAGTGAGGCAAGTACTATTACCATTTCTGTTTTACAGGATGATTCACGGTGGCACGTGGCACAGCCAGGGAGCCGGCCCAGTGCTGACACGGAGCCGAGCAACCCCTCCTGGAAACTGCCACGTGGCCTGTGTGGGGCACACAGCCATTTAGGATGCTGGGGGCTGGGGTGGGCAGGGACCGATGAGGGGTGCCCCCTCGGCGGGGGCTAACACCACGCCCCCTCACCCCCTCTCCTCGCTGTGGGCAGGGATGGAAAGTCCGAGAGCTGCCTTTCCCGGTCTCTTGGCCGCCATGTGTGGTGTGAGATCAGATCTGGCAGATGGAGGAGCATCTGGCAGGGCCGGGGCTCTGGGCTTCTGAGAAGCAGGCTTGTGTGATCAAAGGGAGGGGTGCTGGCCGCCCTCCCACCATCCCTCTCTCGTCCTGGAACAGGGAGGCAGCCGTCCGCTAAGCCACCAGCCCAGCCCAGCAACTGCCCACTTCTTATTCCATAGCAAAAACGCGAACCCCGCTCGCTCTCTCCACTTTGGGTGTTCTGAACGCGAGACCTCGATGTTCTTAGTGACACGTGCAGGTGTGTCCGTGGGCGAGGCTCCCGGGAGGCTTCAGAGCAGTGCGCCCCCAATAAGTGCGGGGACGGGGGGGGGGGGCGGTCCGTGGTGGCCCTCGTGGGTTTGTTGTGGTGAAGCTCATGTAGTGTGAGAGTTACCACTTCACAGGATACGTCCCGGAGGAGCACAGCCGGGGCGGGCCCTTGCCCTCTCTGTCCCCACGGGCCTGCCACCTCCGCTCTGGGCCCTCTGGGAGCAGTGACCACCCGGTGCAGGGAGTCACCTGTGGCCCCAGGCAGGGCCCCCCTCTCAAGGCTGCCACTGCTTGGCCGTGTAGGTGTTTTGGGGAGGGGGTCCAGCAGGGGGTTGGCTGTGGCAGTTGAGAAGGGGGGGCCAGGGTGCTCGACAGTCCAGTGGGTGTTGCTGACGCCAGGCGGGCGGGCAGGGCTGATAAGGTTCTATTTTGGAGCCAAGTGGCTCTCACGCCATCAGCTTGTCCCTGTGGGGATGCGCCACGGACAGCAGGAGGGCCGGGGGAGGTCAGAGCTGTTTCAGCTCCCAGGAGGGGGTGGGCAGAGAGGCACCGAAGGACAAAGATGGTGGAGTGGGAAGGGACCGATGGGAGGGCAGCCGGCAGAGGGAGTCCTGTCCCCAAGGCTGCGGCCACCCCTCCTGCCCTTTCCTCTGTGCTGGCTCCTGGGGGGCAGGGCCGTGGGCAGAGTCCAGGAGTCCAGATTCCTGACACCCCTCATCACTCACCAGGCGGCTCTGCACTAGGGGACACAGCACCCTCCTGCACCGAGGTTTCCCCTCCCCACCCCCGGGGGGTGCGCCCATGGGCGGTGGGCCAGGGGCTTTGCACCTCAGGGCGGGCGGGAGTCTTCCAGCTGCACCCATCTATCCGAATGTCCCTCATGGCGCGTTCAGCCAGAAAAACGGAGCAAGTGCGGGGCAGCCCTGCCTGTGGCTGTGCCTGGTCCCGAGCTAAGCCAGTGTCCAGGGGACGCCGGGCGGGTGGGGAGTCCCTGTCCACTGGGCGACTCAGCACCACACTGGAGGCTCAGAGGCGACTCAGCTCAGCTCCTCCGCAGAGGAGGCAGCGAGTGGCGGAGAGGGAGCCCGCGTCCTTCCAGCCACGGACGCACGGGGAGGGCTCTGACCCCCAGGCAGCTCCACGTCTCTGAGGGCACCCCAGCTCACACTCTCTGCATTGCACACCCCACCCTCTGACCAGAGCGACCAGAAGTGTCTGCACGCTCCCAGCAAAGGCAGGGGAGGGGTTTGACCAGTTACTTGCTAGTCTCTCCCGCATTGCTGCTGAGCGTAATCCAGCCAAGTGCCTGCACTGCTGGGGGGCTTGGCTGTAGCCCCCGAGTGGGAGCCATCTGCACCCAGGGTAGCTGGGCTGGGGGGGGGGGGCGGGGCAGGGGTGAGGTGAGGTGTGGGGCCGGGGCCCTGGCTGGGGCTGAGGGGTTTCAGGATAAAATCTGAAAATGCCACACACGGGGCCGGACGCTCACTGACTGTGAGGCCGCTGAGCCGGCCCCTGGGGCGCGGCTGAGGCTGGGGTGGGAGAGAGCTTAGGCATCGGGGGACAGCCTTTCCACACTGGTGACGGGAAGGAAGACTGACTTATGGTTAACGAGTATCCAGCTGGCCGGGTGCTCCTCAGGACGCGGAGGAATCGGGCGCACCCACCGGCCATGCTCAGGAGACGCCCAGGCCTGCCTGCCCCATCCTCCCCCCTGGGCGGGCGGCTCATCGCCGACCAGAGGAAACCCTTCCTCACACCTTTGCTCCTGGCAGCGGGCTGGGGCCTGAGTCAGGCTCCTGCCTCCTGGGGAGCTGGGAGCTGGGCCTGACCTTCGGAGGATGGCCCAGCCCCGGCGCTGTCGTGGGTGTAAAACCTGCAAGAGGCTTGCTGAGCTGTCAGACAGTTTCCCACAAAAGGGGTAGAAAGTCCTGGGATTACAAGTTTCCCATAGGCACTGCCCTGAGAAAAGGCTGCCCTCTCCTGCCCCGGAGTGCTGACCTTCCCTCTTTCTGGGCACCTCTGGCGGCCCAGCAGGCCCGCCTGCTCTGGTGCACCCCGAGGCCTGTTTCCTGGCCCCGAGTGTCCAGCAGCCCCGAGGGAGGCTGTGCTGCCGCTGGGACCCCAGGTCTGCAGGGGGTGGGGTGGCAGCAGGGTTTGGGTTGGAGCCTGGGATGGACGGGGTCCCCAGCAAACCCTTGGACTGAATGTGAGCCCCTGACATTCAGAGGAGCAGGCAGGGGCCAAGAGCCCACAGGAGCTGTGCATGGGCATCCCGACACGGTCCCAGGGCGGGCCGCAGGCAGGGACACCTCTCAGGGGCCTAGGGGAGGGGGGAGGGGGTCTCTGGACCAAGATGAGCAAGAGTCCGATAACATCCAGACTCCAGTGTCAGGGAGTAACCGGATGGCCCAGCCCAGATAAGCCGAGCCGTGTGGGCAGCCGCTTCGCAGATCCGCCAGCTACGGTTTCCCCGCTGGGACTCGGGAGGCCGGAGCCAGGCTCCACTGCTCCTGCGGCTCCCTCTCCGCCGGCTCCCAGTGGGAGAGCCCCAACGTTTAAACGGATGTGGGTGGACGGGTGGGTGGGTGGGGCTGAGGGAAGGATCCCTGCTCTGTCCAGCCTGATGGGACAGGATGGTTGGCCTTTCCCCCGAGTTGTAGCGTTTCTTACTGTTTCTTCAATAAACCAGATGAGAGGGGAAACAGCACAAAAACAGCACCTCTCCCCACAAAATGCCTGCCCTCCAGGATGGGGTGAGTCAGCCCTGCTGGATGAGGGGGTCTTGGGGGGGGGCAGGAGGCCGGCTCAGCTGTCCTTGTCCAGACCAGGACTCTGCCCACTCCGGCCAGGCCCCCTCCCCCCTCCCCCCCTCCTCCATGGGCACTGGTGTGTGTGTGTGGGGAGGTGGTCCTTGCTCTCCAGCACGCAGATGGGACAGGTGAGGTGGGTGATGGGACACTGCAGACCTCTGCGGAGAACCCCTCCCTATGCAGCCCCCTGACCCTTAACCCCGAGCCTGCAGCCGGGCCTTTCCCCTGCAGTCCCGACCCCTCGGGGGTCATGGCGCCTCCTCTGCACGTCCAGGTAAATCTGGTTGTGTTTTCACATGGGTTCCTCAGGGCCTTTCACGAGGCCCAGCGCACCCTGCGTGCGCCGAGACAGGCTGTGTGCCCCGTGGTCCCAGGAGGGCAGAGCCGGCGGAACTCCTGAGCGCCGGCGGGCTCGGGCCCAGGGCCGGGGTGGGGAACCTTCTCTCTGCCGGGGGCCAGTGGATATTTATAACATCACTCGAGGGCCTTACAGAATTACCCACTTAACACCTAGGCGGCTCCGTTTGGTCAGACATGTAGTAACTCCCCCTAATGCCTTGGCAGAGCCAGACTGGGCGATTCCGCGGGCCTTAGGCAAGCTAAACGTCCCCCACCCTCTCGGCCTGTGTCCCCATCCGTCGACTGGGCAGTGTGGGGAGAAATGAGGGGCTGGTGGTCCCTGCACCTGGCACTCAGCTCCCCCCTCTCACACCCGCCCCAAGCGAGGCACACACATGCACCCCGATCACAGAGAGGCCACCACACAGGGCTCCTTGGAGATGGCGTTTATTGGGGTGCCGGAGCGTGGCCCCGAGGCTCGCGCAGCCTCGTCACTCCTCCTTCTCGTCCCCGTGGGTGATGATGTAGCACAGGGACTTGTAGTCGATGTCCCCCGCCACGTCCAAGGGCGTCAGGGCGAACATCTGCTCCACCTGGAGGGAGGGAGGAGGCGTGCCTCGGTCCTCTGCCTCCTCGGGCCCAAACCCAGACTCGGAGCTACATTTCCTGCTGTCTGACGCTGGGCAGCCTGGGAGAGGCTGGGTCAGATAGTCCCTTCTGGCTCCAGACACCCCTCTCTGTGCCACCCCCACCCCCAGTGAGCCCTCCTCCAGACACTGCAGGTGCCCCCCCCCCGGCCCCCGCATACTGGCTCCCCTGGCCTGGCACACCCTCTCCCTGTGGACTAACAATCTTCACCCTCAGGGTCTCAACAGGGTGGCGCCTCCTCCGGAGAGGGGCTCCAGGGCCAGGAGGCAGCACCCCGGAGGGGCCCGGTAACCTGGGTCATGGTTCCCTCGCGGGAGGGCGTCCTCACCTCGGCCTGAGAGAACTTGTCCGCCTGGGTCAGGAGCAGCTGCTTGAACCTGGGGGGCAGGGGGGAGGGAGCCGTGGGAGCCTGGGGCGGCCGCGCAGGTCGGGCATGAAGGCCCCGTGGCCCAGAGAGCAGAGAGGCCCCGGTGAGGGCGGTCCCCCCCAGGGGCCTCCCGCAGCCCGCCAGCCCCACGTACTCGTCCTTGTTCACCACGCCCTTGCCACTGGGGTCGAACATTCGGAAGGCGCTCAGGATGGCTTCCTCGGGGTCTGTTCCTGGAGGCAGAGGGGCCAGGTGAGCACCCGTGGCCCAGCCTTCCGGTTCCCCAGGAGGAGGCCAGGGTTCAGGGAGCCCTCCACACCCCAGACGAGGCGGGGAGGTGTTTCCGGTTACAGTGTCCCAGAGGCCACGATGGAAGTGTTCAGGTGGCCAGGTCTGGAGGGAGATGGGGGTCTGGAAGCAGAGACTGAAGACACGTTGGGTCTGGATGGGGTCCAGGTGGGGTGGGGGTGGGGGACCCCGACCGGCCGGCTCACCATTGAGCTTCTCCCCGAAGAGCGAGAGGAAGACGGTGAAGTTGATGGGGCCCTTCCCCTCCTGCAGCATGGCGTCCAGCTCCTCATCGGGGACGCTCACCTTCCCTGGGGGGGGGGGGTGGACACAGGGACCAGTGTCCCCAGCAGGGCCCAGGCTGCCCTCCCCTCCCTCCCAGCCAGGAGTGAAGATCAGAGGCAGCTGTGGTGGGGGAGTTGGGAGTGAAGGGAGGAGGAGGCCTGTCCCCCTCAGCGGGCTCCCAGGGTGAGCGGGGTGGAGGGGGTGCTCACCCAGCTGGGAATAGGTCTCCCGGAGGTCCGACTTGCAGATGATGCCGTCACGGTTCTGGTCGATGCAGCTGAAGGCCTGGGTGGGGGCCGAAGCCTTCAGGGGGAGCAGCCCCTACCCCGGGGGGGGGGCAGTGCAGGGTGCTGGGTGGGAAGAGCAGGGCCAGGGGCAGGACCACCCCGGGGAAGGGGTGCGGGGGAGGCGGCTCACCTCCTTGAACTCCTGGATCTGGGCCTGCTCGAACATGGAGAAGACGTTGGAAGAGCCTCGCTGGGCCTGCTTGGTGGCCGCGGCCTTGCCCCGGGTCCCCGCCTTCCTGCTGGCCTGCAACAGTGTGGGTGGGGAGGGGTCCTCTCCAGGGCCCCCAGGATTCCGCGTGCCCACCCAGAGCATTCCCAGGAGAGCGGGCTCAGGGCGCTCTCCCCACCCCTGGAGGCGCGGGCCGGGAGGCACAGGAGCCTCCGCCCTGCCCTCCCACCAAGGACAGCCCCAGGGTGCCACTGCCCTGGCCCCCACCCTGGCCCGTACCATCCTCTCTGGTGGCAGCCTGGTGGCCGGGGGCCGCAGCTCCCTTATGTCCCAGCCTTATCACCTGCAGCGCCAAATAAGGAGAGGAGAGCGGACAGACCCAAACTTGGCAGCCCCTGCCCGGGCCAGGGGGGACGGCCCCAGATTCCAGCCACATTCCAGTGACCCTCAGGCCCTGACATGTAGCGCCGGGTGTCCACCACCGCCATCCGGAGGCGCGGCTCAGGCCTCCGAGAGCGGAGAGCAGGGAGCTCTCGGCTGTCACCACTCACGGAGCTCGGGGCCCTGTCCCCTCCCTCCCTCTGACTGTCCCTCCAGGCCTGCCGGTCCAAGAGGACAGTGGGGGAGGGGAGGGCTGCTTGGGGGCCTGGCGGGCAGTGGTGGTCTCTGGCCAGGACCCCCAGGGACTCCCGAGGCCGTGGTGCTGAAGCTTGGCCCCGGCCCCTGGCTGTGACCCCAAACAGCACCTGCATGTGAGGCTCTCGGAGCAGGAGCACGGCCTGGACCTCAGAGTCACCTCCCTCCTGCCCCCATGAAAGTGGGTCCTGAGCCCCAGATGCGGGCTCAACCTCTGAGGGGCGGGGCCAAGAAGGCATGGGAAGCTGAGACCTGGAGCAGGAGTGGCCCTGCTGCCCCTGCTGGATGGGGCGAGGCATGCAGGCGGCCCGGCAAAAGGAAATATTTCGGACACCTTCTCCTCACCCCTAAAACGAAGTTCACACAGAAAAACCAATACGGTGCCCTGAACAGCAGCCTCGGGACAACTAGGAAGCGACTTCCATTGAAGGGGGCGTGCGGGGCTCTGGGCCTGGGACGGGAGTGCGTCAGCACCGGAGTGACGTAACGGAGTGACGTCACAGCTCCAAGAAGCCGGTGCGTCCTTCAGATGCCGGAGAACTAGCGACCCGGAGCGGTGCGCCTGAGGCCAGGACACGGAGGACGGCTCCGGGTCGGCCTGCTCCCACTCACATCCTTCATTAAGCTATGAACTTAATGATTGATTGATTGATTGATTAACAAATCCTCACCCGGATTTGCTCGGGGCTTCCTCTTGCTGGAAACCACACAGGTGTGTTTCTGTGTAAGTGGGTTTGGGTGTGGGACGGAGGCACCCCCTGCTGAGGCAGGCCTGGGGCAGGATCAGCCCCAGAGGCCAGCCCTGCCCCCTCCTGGGCACGTCCTGGGGCTCCCGGAGATGTGATGGGGCATCCACACCCCAAATCCCACGGGCAGGCGGGGACCTCTGACACCACCCAGACGGCGCCCAGTCCCGCTCCCACAGCTGGTCTGTTGCTGAGTTCTGTCCCGCCCCTCCCTCCCCCATTGCTGGCCGGAGGAAATAAGAAATCAGTGTCTGCACAGGTGACGGGTCTGTACACTGGCCCACAGCCCTTATGCACAGAAGTCCAAGAACGAGGCCAAGACCGTGCTCCAAACGTTCAGAACTTTTAATTAAAAAACCACCAGCCCACGTCGGCCTGAGGAGGCCGTGCTGAGCGCCGCGGTGTGGCAGCCCGGGGCTCCTCTTCTGGGTCCTTGACAGGGGCTGTGGGGCGCTCTTGTACCTCCTGTGGAGAGGCTGCACCCACCTCCTGGTGCCTCATCTCCACGCTGAGCTGGCCCTGCCCCTCTCTGCCCTCTCCAGACAGAGGAGGCCACCAGCCTGGGTGGTCAGCAGCCCTGCCTGCTGTGGAGCCAGGTGAGATCTGGCCCGGCCCCTGGCTGCCTCTGCATGTGGGCTAGTCCCAGGGAGCCAGGCCACAGCGGGTCCACAGGGCACCCTCCCCAGAGTGGGCCCAGGTGCAGCCGAACCCAGCCAAGTCTTGAGCGAGCCCCTGGCTGGGTGTGTGTGTGTGTGTGTGTGTGTGTGTGATTCCAGCAGAAAGACCTGAGACTGGGAATCTCCGCTTCTGCTCCTGGAGCCCCAACCCAGGCAGGGCCGGGGGCTGTCCCTCCACCGGCTCAGGAAGACGGGCTGCCGGATCGGCCTTCTCCTTCGCGTCTCCGTCTCCAGGCGGCAGCGGGTGGGGAGGCAGGCCAGGCCGGGGCGCCTGAGGGGGTCTGTCCCCTGGAGCCTCCTCCGGGCCTGGCGCCGCTGTCACTGGCCCAGCATGCACGCCTTCTTGCAGGCCACCGCGGAGACCAGGGCGGCGCCCCGGCCGCTGCCGTCCTCGGACTGGAGGAAGGTGATCTCGCAGCTGGGGGTCAGCCTGCGCACGCTGGCGTGGAACCGCTCCTTGAAGCTGGCGGGAGGAGCGGGCTGAGGCCGCCGCCTGCGCCCCCACCCCACCCCCACCCGGGCCCCCTCCAGGGACCTGCTGCCCCGACCTGCGGGAAGACGAGGGAGAGCCCCGGACCGGAGCAGCAGGAGGGCTGGCGGGTCCGGCCCCGTTTCCCGGCGGAGCGGGGCGGCGCGGGCAGCGGCTGGCCGGGCCGGCGGGGCGGGCGCTCACCTCGGGTGCAGCTTGTACACGGAGCCGTCCACGCCCACGGTGATGCGCATCACGTCCTCGCTGCGGCTCTCGCGCATGCGGTTGATGACGGCGGCCAGCCCCGCGGAGCACATGTGCGCGGCGCGCGTGGACACGCTCTCGCAGGCGCGGCGCACCAGGTCGCAGTCGGCGGCGGAGGGCCGCAGCCCCAGCGTGCGCAGGAGGTTGTAGATCTGCTTGCGGTCGCCCGAGTCGCTGCGGGCGGGGGGCGCGGGGCCAGCCGTCACCCACCGGCGCTCCTCTCCCTCCCTCCCTCCCTTCCCCTCCGTCCCTTCCCCTCTCCTCTCTCCCCTCTCCTCTCTCCCCTCTCCTCTCTCCCCTCTCCTCTCTCCCCTCTCCTCTCTCCCTTCTCCTCTCCCCCTCTCCCCTCCTCCCCGCCCTTCCCCTCTCCTCTCCTCCCCTCCCTCCCCCTCTCCCCTCCTCCCTTCCCCTCTCCCCTCCTCCCCTCCCCCCTCCTCCCCTCCCCCCTCCTCCCCTCTCCCCTCTCCCCTCCTCCCCGCCCGGCCAGGCGGAGCGCTAGGGGCTCGGCCGGGCCTGGAGAGACTCGGCTCCGCCGGCGACCGGCACTGACCGGGCATGGCTCCTGCTCACGCCCAGGGCCCCCCGCTGTCGCGTGGGCGGTGAGACGGGAGCCACGGAAGGGACGCGCGGGCTCCGGCGGCTCCCGGCGGCCCGGGCGAGGCCCCCGCGCCCGCGCACCTCTCCACCTGCGACACGAAGCGCGTCTCGAAGGCGCCGCGCGTGCGCAGCTGCTCCGAGGCCTCCCCGCGGAAGAGCAGGTCCTCGTCCACCAGCCGCAGCAGCACCAGCCGCACCAGCTCGCCCATGTACTTGCCGCCGATGAGCTTCTCGTACCTGCGGGGGGGCGGGGGCAGCGGTGGGCGGCGGCCGGGCAACGGCGCCCCCTCGCGGCCACGCGCCGCCGCGACACCCGCACCCCCGGCCCCGCCCCCGCTCCGCGCCCGGACCCGCGCGGCCCGCAGTCTGCCCCCCGCACAGCACGGCCCGGGCGGCGGGCGCGGGTCTCCCCGCCAGGCACGTGGGCGACGGGGGCGCGGGGCGCTGGGGACGCTCTGGGCGCGCTCACAGGCCCCGCGGCGCCGGCGCCTGCGTCCCCCCGCGAGCCTCCGTGTCCCCCCGTGACCGTCACAGACCGCGTGTCTGCGAGCCAGGCCGGCCCCCGAGCCAGCGCGCCTGGCGGGGGCTCCCGTGCCCGCTGTGCCTTGGCGCCGCGGCTTCGTGCTGTGCGGGGGGCAGACCGAGCCCCGGGGACGCCGGTTACACCCGCATCTCAGACCACGGGGCATCGCAGACCGCGGGGCATCTCAGACCACGGGGCATCTCAGACCACGGGGCATCGCAGACCACGGGGCATCGCAGACCACGGGGCATCTCAGACCACGGGGCATCTCAGACCACGGGGCATCTCAGACCACGGGGCATCGCAGACCACGGGGCATCTCAGACCACGGGGCATCGCAGACCACGGGGCATCGCAGACCACGGGGCATCTCAGACCACGGGGCATCGCAGACCACGGGGCATCGCAGACCGCGGGGCATCGCAGACCACGGGGCATCACAGACCACGGGGAGGCCGCTCCTCCGCCCACAGCCGCCCTCCCGCCCGTTGGGACCAGCCGCCCCCCGCCGGCCGCTCACAGCTGCTGGCCCGGGTTCAGCGAGCTCTCGTCCACCGCGCGGTCGTACTCCAGCAGGAACTCGTCCAGCTCGCCCGCGTCCCCGAAGGCGCCCCACTCCGTGTTGACGCACATGCGGCCCTCTTCGCCCTCCACCAGCTCCACGTTGTGCATCTCCTCCATGTAGCAGGCGTTGCAGCCCGTGCCTGCGGGGCAGCGCGGGCCGCAGGGGCTGTGCTTCCCGCGCCGCTCCCGCCGTCCCAGCCCAGCTCCTCTCCGGGTGCCGCTCCCACCACCGCCCGCAGGAAGCCGGGGGCAGTCTACTCTGCCCCCTCAGGCCCTGGTCGCTGTGTGACCTCAGGTGGAGAAGCCCACCCCTCCTCTCCTTATCTGGGTGTTGGGAGGATTGAGAGAAATGTGTCAAATGTGCAAAACAGAGACGGGGTTGGATGCTATGGTTTTGTCCACGCTCCACCCTTGTTTTCTGGCTTTTTCCATTCACGCGTTTAAGCCTCTCTGTCTTGGGCTCTGTTTCATTTTTTTTTTTGGGGGGGGGGCACCCTGAGGTGAGACACAGTGTGGGACGGGCTGTGGACTTTGCAGGGAGCCCCTGGGGCCAGCTCAGCCTCCGCTCCAGACACTGCCTCTTCCTCAGGCAGGGCAGGCCTTCCAGGAAGAGGTGTCGCCACTTTTGCTTATTCCCTTCCACGTGGACACACCTGTCTAGTTTGGCCAATTAACCAGATGAAGTGCTTTAATTGAACCTGATGGACAGGGGCAGGTGCAGCAGGCGTGCCACTCGACACAGTGACTGCAGAGTGAACACTGCTATCAGGACAGAGCTTGCATCTGGGGCACCCCTGCCCCTCCCAAGCCCGCCCGGGGCGCACAGGCCCGTGCTGACTGTGGCCCTCACTCCTCAGGGCCCCAGGCCCAGGCTCCTGGACAGGGCAGGGCGGGTCCTTACCCACAATCATGCCAACCTCACACTGGCGGTCTTCGTAGTAGCAGGAGATCATGGTGGCCACCGTGTCGTTCACCATCGCCACCACGTCCATCTCAAAGTCCTGCCGAGAGCGCAGGGGGTGGGGCTGGGCTGGGCCACCAAGGAGGAGGGAGACTCGTCCTGAGGGCCCCAGGCCTCCTGCCAGCCGGCCTGAGGGGGAAGGGCCTCCTCACCCCTCTCCGTTTGATGGCGTCTCGGAGCAGCCCCACGATGTTGTTCCCCTCCGCTCCGGAGGCCTTGAAGCCCTTGGTCCAGTTGAGCAGGATGCCCTGCGGGAGGAGGGGGCTGGGGGTGAGGGGGGGCTACCTCGGACCCCAGACTCCGGACTCCAGACCCCACTCAGCGGGGAGCAGGCTGAGGCTCCCGTGGGTTGAGAGGTTTGACGACCACACAGCTGTTTCCGTTCCTGCAGACCGGGCCGGCAATTTGAGATGTTTGTCTAGTAACGCCCACAGGCGTCTCCCAGAGTGGGGTGTGGGGTGTGGGGAGTGGGGTGTGGGGTGTGGGGTGTGGGGAGTGGGGTGTGGGGTGTGGGGTGTGGGGAGTGGGGTGTGGGGAGTGGGGTGTGGGGTGTGGGGTGTGGGGTGTGGGGAGTGGGGTGTGGGGTGTGGGGTGTGGGGTGTGGGGTGTGGGGAGTGGGGTGTGGGGTGTGGGGAGTGGGGTGTGGGGAGTGGGGTGTGGGGAGTGGGGTGTGGGGTGTGGGGTGTGGGGTGTGGGGAGTGGGGTGTGGGGTGTGGGGAGTGGGGTGTGGGGTGTGGGGAGTGGGGTGTGGGGTGTGGGGTGTGGGGTGTGGGGTGTGGGGAGTGGGGTGTGGGGTGTGGGGTGTGGGGTGTGGGGAGTGGGGTGTGGGGTGTGGGGAGTGGGGTGTGGGGTGTGGGGTGTGGGGTGTGGGGAGTGGGGTGTGGGGTGTGGGGTGTGGGGAGTGGGGTGTGGGGTGTGGGGTGTGGGGAGTGGGGTGTGGGGTGTGGGGAGTGGGGTGTGGGGTGTGGGGTGTGGGGTGTGGGGTGTGGGTGAGCAGGTCCTCCTGTGGTGCCCCCTCTGCAGGCGAGGGAGCCCTGGGCTCAGTGCGTGGGGTCGGGGCTGTAAAACCTGTGCGGGAAGGCGCTCCTGCTGTTGTGCACGGGGTTTCGTGTCACAGGCGTGTGTGTGTGTGTGTGTGTGTGTGTGTGTGTGTGTGCTTGATGCGTGCAAAAACAGGTAAAGGTACGGTGTGCACACAACGGATGTGCTTGTGTGTGCGTGTGTAATTGGCGTGTGTGTGTGTGTGTGTGTGTGTGTGTGTGCGTGTGTGTAACTGCCGGGCTCGAAGGCAGGGTGCAGCCTCCGCCCGACACTCAGCCCAGCACAGGGTCACCAGTGATGACCCCGGCTGCCGGGGAGCCCAGCTGCACTTCCCGCCGGGCGGGCACCGACCGGCTCCGGTCGGCAGTGGGGTGTGAACAGGGCGATGTGACGGGGAGATGGAGGCAGACAGGGGCCCAGCCAGCGTTGCGCCCACACGTCATGAGTGCGGTAACAGGCACAGCTCCCAGTAGAGGAGCTGTGTTTGAAGGTGCTCGGGGTCCCTCCGTCAGTCTGCCCGCCTGCTGTCCCCTTGCCCAGCCCTGGGCCCCACCTTGTCGATGTCTTCGTGCCTCACGGGGAAGGAGAAGGTGAAGCCCAAGGGCAGCTTCTTGTGCTTCATCTGGTGCTTGTCCAGGAAGTCGGAGATGCACTCAGAGATGTAGTCGAAGAGCTGGAAGCACGTGGCCACAGTGGTGGGTGGCCACAGCCCGTCCCCTCCACCAGAGCCTGTGCTCGCCCCAGCCCCCCCAGGTGGATGGGTGGGCCCCCCAGGTGGACGGGTGGGTCCTCACCCAGGTGGACGGGTGGGCCCCAGGTGGATGGGTGGGCCCCCAGGTGGAGGGCCCACCCTCCAGAAGGGATCCGGAGGCCCCGCTCACCATCTCTGCGGTGCCCGTCATGGCGTCCTCAGGGATGCAGTACATCTGGTGCTTGGTCTTCACGCTCCAGTGACCGGCCTCCCCCTCCCCCACCTTCACCAGCATCACCCGGAAGTTGGTGCCGCCCAGGTCCAGCGAGAGGAAGTCCCCGACTTCTGCAGCCACAGGGAGAAGAAGAGGGAAGGCAGGAGGCCGGAGGCACGGACGAGGGGCCCCGTGCCGGACGTCTGGGGACACCACTTCCAATGGGAGAGGGGTCAAAGGTGAGCTGGGAAGTCCATGGGAAGCCCTGCCTTGAACTGAAGTCACCCCCACTCCAGAGCTCCACTGGTAAACTAGTGAAATGGCCCAGACTCAGGACCGAGGGCGGGGAGGGGGTGAGTGACCAATGGGACGGGAATAGCCAGTTCTGGAGGCCACGGTGAGCCTGCCACCAGGGGAGGTCGGCCTGTCTGGGGCCCAGCCTCCGGGCCCGAGTCCAGGCTGCTGGGGCCAGGCCCTCGGGGGCCTGGGACAGCTGCCCGGGCGGGCGGCCCACCCGGCCCTGGCAGTACCTGAGCCTTCGGGGGTGGAGCGCACGTAGGTGGGCAGCATCTTCACGCTGGCCTCCTGGTGAGTCTCCAGCCTCAGGCCGCGGTCCATCTCCTTCTGCATCCGCCTCATCACCTTCTTCAGGTCCTCCTCCTGCAGCCGGAACTCCGCCAGGATCTGCTCAGCCTGCAGGGGGAGCCGGAGGCTGGGTGCCGGCGTTGCCCACGCTCACGAGGGTCCCCTTTGCTCTCTGGCCCTGGTCCGGGTGATGACTCACATCACCACAGTTAAAGCCAGCTGAGCAGTTAGAGCAAGCGTTCCCAGACCAGCCTCTCGGATGGGCCGGGGTCCAGGGTGAGGGCAGAGGTGGGAGGTGAGGGGGGGAGAAGGCGCTGAGCAGGAGGGCGGGTGGGGCCAGGACAGCCTGTTTGAGGGGCGCGGGGCAGAGGCATTGCTGTGTGAGGTGCAGTCACTCCCGCTCCAGCTGAGGCTGAGGGCGTGACCGCTCCACGTGCACCCCTGCCAGAGGGACAGTTAGGGCAGCCGAGAGCGCTGCGGTCCAGAGGTGGAAGGCTCTGCGGCCACGGGGGCCCCGTGCACGGACAGGAGCAAGGCCTGTGCAGCCAGCGCCACTTTCCCTGGTCTGGGGGGGGGGGGTCTCCTCCTGAGCCTCCTGGGCCGTGGCCAGCCTCCCGAACCAGCCGCGCTGCGCATGTGCCCCGTTACCAGACCTCGCTCTGCTCCGAGTGCGGGGTGTGTGTGTGTGTGTGTGGCTCCTGCCCCCTTGCACAACAGGCGCATTCCTGCAGAGGAGGCCGCTCAGATGCACTGGCTGTCTGGACCCAAAGGGAAGGAAGGATCCTGGATAAAAGCTGGGCCGGGATCCAGCCAGGGTAGGGAGTGGCACTGAAGGAGGGCTGCCCCGCCCCAGGCAGGGAGCGGCCTGTGGCCGGGCTGAGCCCGTGGCCGATGGCGGGTGAAGGAAGCTGGCTACCGGAGGGCCTTCTGGGAAGGTACGTGCCCCTGAGGCTGTGAACACAGCTGGGAGGCGTGCGGCCGGCCGGCAGCCACGAGGAGCCACGCAGAAGGGAAAGCTGCCCGCAAACCAGATGGGGAGGAGAGGCGGCCCTCGTGACATCACTGAGGTCACCCAGACACCCACCGCGGGGCTGGCCAGGGGAGCGCACGCCGACCCAGACCCAGGGCCAGGGTTCCCGTCTCCTGCAGCCCAGAGCACCCCTGACCGGTGCCGGTCCTAACTCAGGAGCCGTGCCGCTTATCAAGACCACACGACGGAAGCTGTGGACCCGGGGCGGTCACAGAGGGACGGCCGACAGCGTCTACGAGCGAACGCACAGCTCTGAGGACCGGTGTTGGCCCAGCAGGCGCAGCCGGCAGCCCCTGGCTCTGCGGCCCACGCCCACCACTCTGCCCCTCTGCCTGTCTTTCTGTTGTGTGGTTCATCCTCACCCCAGGACATTTTTCCCGTTGATTTTTAGAGGGAAGGGAGGGAGAGAGGGGGACATGGGCAGAGGTGCAGGGGGGCAGAGGGCCTGAGCGGGCCGCAGACACAGGGCTGCGGTCAGCAGGGCCTGGGCTCAGAGGCCATCGGGTCCGAGGGCAGACCCTCACAGATGGGGAACAGCGACGGCACCAAATACGTGAAGCGTGGCTCCCACCGGAGCAGGGCTCCCGGAGCCACCCCCTCAGAGGGCACAGCCAGATCCGTGAGCAAAGCAGGCTCCCGAGAGGCCAAACCCCAACACGCCAGGGATACAGCGCACCCACGGGGAACGGGTGGAAGAGTCAGGGGTGGTAGACGCGGAAGTGAATCACACAGAGCACACGTGAAACAACAGCGACCTCGTGAGCGAGCCCCACACCCGTTCTTTCCTGAGAGCAAACGCGTGGGCCGGCCAAGGACGAGACCACAGCAGGCGAGGGCGCGGGGACAGGTGAAGGCACAGACCGTTTCCTTTCCTCTGCCCTGCGGCCCACACCCCTGAGAGCTAGCGAGGACACCAGACGGGCACCGCCGACAGCCCTCAGGTGGAGTGCACGTAGGTGGATAGCATCTTAGTGGCCAAGAGGCCGGCAGAGGGAGCGAGGGGCACTGGTGTGGGTGGCCGAGCCTGGAGCTTCCCGAGCCTCCAGCCACAGGACGGAGGCCGTTTGCGAAGCTGGCTGTTGGCACTCGGACCCTGGACCCCGCTGTGCCCAGGAGCTCGGAGACAGGGTGGCGGTGGGGGCTGGGGCCTCGAGGGACCGCGGTACGGGACTCCCTGACAACACCTTTCGTCCTGCGGCTCTATTGGGGGCTCATGAGCACCCATCCCTCCGCCGTGGGCCTGGTCTGGCCTTGGTGGGGCGCGGGGTGGGGGGCTGGTTCCAGGCACAGAGGGGGCTGGGCACAGGAGGGGCAGGTGCCGGGCACCTGCTGAGCGTACCATGGGCCTCCTTCCCTGAGGGCAGGGCATGGGCTTGGTTACCGGAAAACCAGAGCTCTTCCCCGTATCCGTCCTCTCCGTTCCAGTTTCTAAGTAACTAACAGGTGATCCTTTGGCCAGAAGCGAGTAGAGACTGTGTGTGTGTTTAGGGAAACACCCACCTCTTCTTCGTAACCAACTGAAATCTCCGCCTGCCCACCAGGGGACCTGGGGGGCTATCCTTTTACCCTCGCCCATGGACGTGATCAGAGAGAGAGAGAGAGAGAGAGAGAGAGAGAGAGGGAGAAGAGAGAGAGAGCCACCAGGTGCCTCCTGTGCGTGCCGTGGGGAGGGAACCCAGCCTAGGTGTGTGCCCGGACCGGACCAGAATGGATCCCCAAACCTCTTGCTGCACCAGAAGCGTTACCACGGAGTCACGGCCAGGCTGGGCTCTCCTGACAGCCTCGGACACGGCTCTCACTGCCGTGTTCTTTGCCACGTTGTGCATTCACGCTTCTCATAGCTCGTTCAGGGACACCACGCCTGCTGGTGAGCCTGGGGGAGCAGGGACGGGGAGAAGGGGTGCTCCCAGGCATGCCTGCCTGCCTGTGTGCCGGGAAAGGGCCTGGGTCCCCCCGCTGGGAGGGCGCTGCCCCAGGTTCTGCTCTGCCCACACCCAGGAGCCCGTGGGCGACCGCAGGGCACGCGCTGCCTGTGATGTGGTTCCCCCAGCCTGTCTGTGGTGAGCGTCACGGGCGGGGTGGGCCAGTGGGGAGGGGGGCGGGGGGATGTTGTGTGCTCTGGAAAGAGGTGTGTCATGGGGGTGTGAGATCCATTCCCATCCTCTGCTCAGGGCTTCCCAGCACTTGCGTTCCAGGCAGCCTTCTGCGGCAGGAGCCCGAGCACGCTGGGGGTCTCACCCACACAGCGGTCGGGGCCTTTCCAGAGGGGACACTGAGGTCTGGAGGGGCTGTTTCCAAGGGTTTCTGTGCTGGGGACGGGCAGAGCCGCCCAGCGTGGGTGCAGGTGCTGGACGTGGGGCCGGGTCAGTTCTGCTCTTCTGGGATCCTCACAAGGAGCTTCTGTCTCTTCTCCCACCCTTTCCTCCCAGGGGCAGGGGTGGGTCAGCTGGGCCCACCCACGTCTTCGCCGCCGCCCGGTGGGTGGTCAGAGGCTGCGGCCTCCAGGGGCCAGCTCAGCGGGAGGTGGGCGGGTAGCATGGGCCTGTGCAAAATTGGCTGACCTGCTCCTGCCCACCAGGAGCCTAACCCCACGCTCAGGGCCTCCTCCCTCTCCTCCGAGCTGGCCCCATCCAGCACACCTGCTGGCCTTCCCTGCAGAGGCGGAAGCAGGGCTCGCACAGGCCTCACCCCGTTGCTGAGCCTCCTTCTTCCTGGGGGCAAGGTGCCAGCAGCTTGAGGCCGTGAGCTCCTCCCAGGCTGCCCACCTGGCCCATGCTCAGACGGAACTGTCTGGCCCAATCCAGGTCGAAGCCTTAACCCCAATGTGATGGGATTTGCAGCTGAGGCTTTGGGAGGGGGTTCGGGTGAGAAGAGGTCATGAGGGTGGGGCCCCTAGAGGAGATTAGTGTCCTTCTGAGAAGACAGAGAGCCGGCGCCCCTCATTCCCCTCACTGCACCCCCCCAGGAGGACACAGTCGGAGATGCCCGGAAGAGGCCACCCCAGGACCGGTCACCCTGACCCTGGTCTTGGTCAGACTCCCGTCTCCAGAGCTGTGGTGTTCGCTGCCGGAGCCAACTCACCCACGGCCAGCTGGACTCGCTTTGCAGCCCGTGTCTCCCAGGCTCCAGGTACCATGGACAGGGTTGGGCCAGAGGAGGGTCCAGTGAGGGGTTGGGCAGTAGAACAGGATCGCAAGGGGTTCCCAGGGCCCAGTTTTAGGGCAGCATCCGTGGACGCAGACCTGCCCCCGAGTAGTTCTAGAAACTGCTCGGAGCTGACATCTGCTGGGAAAGCCTGTGGCCACGCAGCTCTGCAGGTTATCGGAGGATGGCCACAGGTAAGGCCTGGGGGTCAGTGCCGGAGAGAGGAACCACCGACGCGGACGAGAAACCGGCAGCACGCAGGTTCCCTCCGAAGCACAATTTCTTGCATTAAAATGGCATCCATCTCGATAATGGATGCTTTTGTTGCCTCGCTGAAGCATGTGCCTCACTCTGCTCAGCCCAGACCAGGGTGTCATGACCCTTGGCCGCTGCAGGCAGCCTGGCTCCCGGCTGGGACCTGCATCCCTCCCTCGGGAGCAGAGACGGTCTGCCCGTGGAGCCCCGCGCCCCCTGGACACCCAGGGACAGGGGCCAGCCCACGTCTGGGAATGGGTTCCCCACGGCAGCCACAGCCCCTCACACTCTGCCACGCCATCGCTCTGCTTGTCACAGACACCCACCCCCACTCCTCCTCAGGTGGCCGCTGGGCTGCCTCCAAACCCTGCCGGCACGGGGGCCGCGGGCAGGGCCTCTGCCCGCCTGGCTGCCTGGCCAGGGCGCCTGCCTAGGCTGGCGGTTTTCTCCTGACATCATCAGCTCTGCCAGCAGCAGAAGCAGCGCTGTTTGTGCTGACCTTGTTGTTTCGGAGGAGGAGGAGGCGTGTGAGGTGGGAATCGTGTCGCAGGGACGGCCCAGGCCTCTCCTGGGCCCCACTGCACCCCCGCCAGCCCCTCGCCCTGGGGCCCGTCCTTCTCCTTGCTCACGACTTGGTCTGGATCTCTCTCTGTTTTGGAAAAAGTAACTGATCTCTGCTCCTCCCCGGGAGGGAACGGCCCCAGGCTCCCCAGGAAGCCATTCCTCCGAGGACGAGGAGTGTGGCACCAGAGACCTGTCACCGTGTCTGCTGGGCACTGTCCCGGACTGAGCTGCTGGCTTCCACTGAGACCCCAGGCTCTACACTCCCCGGACCTCAAACCAGCACCAGCAGCTTCCCGGACCTCCTGGCCGCCCACCTTCCAGGCCCTGGGCTGGAGTCTGAGGCAGGGAGGGGCCTGGTCTGCTGGGGGAAGGGTCATTCTGCCCAACACAGTGGGCACTCAGGATCCCTCCCAGCAGGGGACGCCTCTCAGAGGGCTTCCCTACGGAGCCTGAGCCCAGTCAGACTCTGCGCGGCAGGCGCGTGTGCGAGCTAAACCCACCCCTAGGTGCGGGGACCTGGGACAGAAGCTCCCAGAGCCAGAGGCGGCAGAGCTACCTTCTCCTTCTTGGCGGTCTCCATCCCAGCACCGTCATCCGGCATCGGCGCCGCAGCCCGCTCCTGGGGGCTGGGACCCTCCGCCTCTCCCAACAGGTTTCTGGACACGGACTGTCCGAGGCTTCTCCCACCAGGGGCTGGCTGGCCCGGGGCCCCTATGGTACCCCTTTGGCTGGGTTCCGGCTGGAGCTTCAGTCACGGTTTCCTCCTTTTCATTGTTCCAGAAAGCCCAGGAGCCTGGTGTTCAGGGCCACACCTGGGACCCTTCCCCACAGAGGCCTGGTCAGGCCGGGTGTGGCCGCGGCAGGGCCATCGCCGGCTCGGCTGCTCGGCTGTCTCAGGCTGCGCTGAGCTGAGCTGTGCTGCGGTGCAGCCTCCAGGCCGACTCAGCAGAAAAGCTCCAGTCCCCTCCGAGCTGGGGACAGCGTTTGAGTAATTAGGCTGAAGGTGACTGTTTCTCTCACACCCTAACCTGCTTCCCGGAGCTCAGCTGCCACCCAACACTTCCTGCTGCGACCAGGTGTGTGCGGTGACAGGTGTGCGGCGACCAGGTGTGTGCGGTGACAGGTGTGCGGTGGGGAATTCTCCTGCGGGGGGCCTCCTGCTCCGGAAAAGGCCTGCGCTGCCATGGCAACCAGGAGCAGGGCCTCCGCAGGGCTGTCCGCGGTCATTAGAGCTGCCATGCAGAAAACTGGGACTGCAGGCAAAAGGCCTCCATCCCCATCACCATGGCAACAGCCCAAGGGCCTTGTCACCAGGCTTGGCCACCTGCTCAGTTGCCCAGGCAGGGCCACACCCGCATGAGCAGAGGCCCTCCGAGGAGAGGGAGCGGGCAGCCCACCCCCGCGCCCTTTGCTGCCGTCGTGGCCAGTGTCCTGCAGCCCGAGCCTTGCCCGGGGGTGACCCAGAGGCCAGGCCCGCGGCACGCCACGCCCCGGGCAGGCTGCTCCGCTCGGGGCAGAGGGGCCGGGCTCCGGGGCTCAGCACGCAGAGGGGGACGCCCCTTCCCCGCAGCCTGCACCCCGGACCCGCCCGCGGGCTCGGAGACCAGGCGTGAAAGCAGCACGGAATCCCGGGTCCCCTCCGCTCCGCCGCCGGGGACGGGCGTGCGTCCCGACTGCGCAGCCGCTCATCGCCGAGGGCGCGCGGCACTGCGGCCCCCGCCCCCGCGGGCAGAGCAGCGCCTCCGCCCCCGCCTCCGCCCCCGCCGCCGCCCCCGCGGGCAGAGCGGCGCCGCCGCCTCCGAGAGGGCGGCCCGGGACGGACGGCCCCGAGGCGCGGGGCGGCCGGGGGACCCGGAGGACGCGGGACCGCCCGGCGGGTGGGCGGGGCCGGGCTCACGCGCGTGCGCACACGCCCCGCCCCGTGCCTGTGTGTTTCCGGCCGGCGGCGGCCCTGACCGGAACCGGAAGTGGACCCCGAGCCGGGAGTGGAAGCCGCGTCGGACCCGTCGGCAGCCGGCGGTCTCGAGGGGCGCCCGCGCTGCGCGCTGCTCGCCGGTCGGGCGGGCGGGCGGCCCGGCGGCGCCATGAAGCTGTTCAGCCTGAGCGTCCTGTACAAAGGCGACCCCAAGGCCGTGCTGCTCAGCGCCGCCTACGACGTGTCGTCCTTCAGCTTCTTCCAGCGGACCAGGTGGGCGGGCCGGGGCCGGCGGGGGCGGCGGGGGCGGAGGGGGGCGGCAGAGCCGGGCGTGGCCTTCTCCCCGCTCCGCGGACGGCGCCGGGCCGTCAGCCTCTCGCTGGACAGAGGCCGGTCTGGAAGATACCCCCAACTCGGTGTTTTTAGATTCCCGCCCGATGACAGTTATAAGGGGCTTTGAAAAGGCGGGGGTGCGTCTGGGCGTCTGACCGGAAGGCCGAGGCCGGGAATCTCGGTGGTTCTGGTCCGGCCCCGGCCGCCGGGCCCCACCCGCCACGTCGTGGGAGCCCGTGCGCCCAGCACTCGGGAGGAGGTGCAGGCAGGCGCCTCCTCCCACGGATGAAGTCCCCGAGGCCCCACGGAACCGGCCCGCCGGGACTCGGACCCAGATTGTGCGCCTCGTTTGTTGGGCCGGGTACGAAAGGGCTCTCACTGAGGACCTGGAAGGAAGCAGAGGGTTTGTGGGCTCTGGAGGATTCTGGGGCGCTCTGGTGCCAAAAGGTGGGCATTGGAAGTATGACAGACTTCCAGCCCATCCATGAGGGTGGGGTGACCCGCCACGGAAGGAGGGGGACCCCAGAGTCTGCCTGCGGTCTGTGCGGGCCTGGTGCCCTCTGCCAGCTGGAGTCTGTCTGCTTCTTCCGCGGAGCTGTTGGTTCTTGATGAGAGTGGCTTGCTGGCAGGATCTCAGGATCTAAAAAAAATTCTGTTATTTTACTGACACTTGTTTTTCTTTGGGGTTAGTCTGTGGTCTCGTCTCTGTGCGGATGCTTCTCTGTGTCTGTACCAGCCTGGCACACACGATGCTTTTTCTTCTTCCCTGTGGGTGAACACTGACGGGTCCCGGGTCCCGGGCAGGCCTGACCCTCAGGAACTTGGGGCGCCCACACCCGTTCAGGTGGTTAGCCCAGCAGCAGAACTGCAGGGGCATTTCCAGGGACAGCACACGCGCCCGCTGGGTTCTGTTTTTCTCCTGAGGACCCTCTCTTTGTCCTTCCCATCTCACAATGGCCAGACCCCAAGCCTGAAACCTTCTAATAGTTTCCCAGCTTTTTTAAAAAAATCCTCACCCGAGGATACTATTCCATTGATGTCTAGAGACAGAAGAAGGGTTAGAGGGAGAGAAACATGGATTGGTTGCCTCCCACACGAGCCCCGGACAGGGCTGGGGAACCTGCAGCCGGGGTAGGTACGTGCCCTTGACCCTTTGGTCTGCACGCCAGCGCTCTAACCACTGAGCAGAACCGTCCAGGGCCATTTCCCAGCTTGCCTGGCACTTGTATGCAGGCTTTCACAATCGATGCGGTTTTGCTTCGTCTAAGTACAGTCCTGCTCTAAGCGCTGTCTGTGGTCTTAGCGTGAGGATTTCTTATTTGGAGACTTCTTATTTAGGATTGCAGTCATGTGTCACCTAACAACAGGGATACGTTGAGAAGCGTGTCATTACATGATGTTGTCGTGTGAACATACAGGGTGCGCTTACACCTGGATGGTGCACTCACCTGGGCTGCTTGGCACAGCCTGTTACTGTGCTGGGTACTGAGGCCATTGGAACAGTGGTGTTTGTGCACCTAATGAGCTAGGCATGAAAAGGCGCAGTGAAAACACAGGCTCAGAGGGAAAGCACCAGGAGTGGAGCTTCGGGACTGGACGTTGCTCTGGGTGTGGTGGGGTGAGTAGTGAGTGAAGGAGAAGGCCAAGGACATGACTGGACACGGCTGTGGACTTTATACTCTGGACACCAAGGCTACACCAACTTACATTATTTTTTTATCTTCAGTGATACACTAACCTTAGTTTACTATAGCATTTTCACTTTATAAACTTAAATTTTTTTTTAAATCTCAGCTGAGGATAGTTTCCCATTGATTTTCAGAGAGAGTAGAGAGGGAGAGACAGAGACAGAGAGAGAGAACATCAATGATGAGAGAGAATAATTGATCGGCTACCTCCTGCATATTCCCTACTGGGGATCAACCCAGGCATGTGCCCTGACCGGGAATTGAACCCTCACCTCCTGGTGGTCAATGCTCAGCGACTGAGCCACGCCAGCCAGGCTGTTTCCCAACTTTTTAAGGAGCTTGTTGAGCCCTGCAAGTGCTTCCGCTAAGCCCTTCACTGAACTTTCCTGGAGGTTCTTGTGGGACCACTGTTGTATCTGCAGTCTGTCGTTATCGTTGGCCAAAATCTCATTGTGTGGCCCCGACAAGCTCCCCCTCCTTCTGAGCCTTTGGCCCAGCTGTTTGCCATGGCTGTTGGCTGTGAACCTGCCAAGCAGTTCTGGCCACTGTTTTCCCAGAACAGGTCTGTTTGTCCTCTTCCTGGAATGAGTGGGGCTTGGAGAACAGCACTGGCTTCTGCTTAGCTCACATGCCCAGGTCATGCTCTGACCAGGTATGGAACTGACCACGGCCCACCATTCTGGACGGCTGTGGGGGTGAGCTGGTGTGAATGGCTGTGATGATCTGTGACACTCTGGACCTCTTGGTTTGCAGAGAGTTTATTATTTGTCTGAGGTTGAGGGGGGAGAAGGAAACCAAGGAGCAATGTCTCCTGCGGACAAGGTGACGGGATAGGTAATGTGTGTTGTTTCTTAGTGTTCAGGAATTCATGACCTTCACCAGCCAGCTGATTGTGGAGCGCTCAGCCAAAGGCAGCAGAGCTTCTGTCAAGGAGCAAGGTAAGAGGACCCTCCCCGTGCGTGTGCGCTGGCCTGGCCGCCACGCCGCAGGCAGCTGCGCTGAGCACGCTCTGTCACCTCGAGGAGATGAGGCTGCCAGGACCCACTGGCCAACCTGACCTCTCTCCCCTCCTCCTCCGCTTCCTCCTGCACACAGTTCTGTGCCCTGTGTGGGCAACGAGCTGCCTGGGTAAAGTTTGCCCCAGAGCTGGGACCTGCTTCCGATTAGGGCTGTCTCTTGGAGCAGGAGGGACGCCTCTTCCAGAACATGGAGGGGCTCCCGCCTGCCCTGTCCAGGCTGCTGCCTCCTGTGTGCTTAGATGTGGACAGGGGGCGAGTGTCTGCAGGCACGTCCGGAGGGGTGCGCGAACTTCCGGCAGAGGAAGGGCTGTTGCATGATTCTGGGTCCCGGGTATGAGGTGCAGGCGTGGGCAAACTATGGCCCTCGGGCTGGATGGCTGTTCTAAACTATTGAAATAATAATTTAAAAAAGACCGTACTCTTTTATGTAATGATGTTTACTTTGAATTTATATTAGTTCACACAAACACTTCATCCATGCTTTTGTTCCGGCCCTCTGGTCCACTTTAAGAACCCATTGTGGCCCTGGAGTCAAACAGTTTGCCCACCCCTGGTTTAGGGTGACGGTGTGGGTGGTGTCTGGGGCGGAGTTCTTTGGGACCCTGTGTGCTCACCCCGGTGGTGCCGTTGGGTCCTGGGCGTTTGAGTATTCTCAACCCCCTGGGGGGAATTGGCCTTCTCCTCTTCGTTCTCGGGGACACTTCCTCAGACCCTGGCCCCCTTTCCTGTGGTGTGTGCTTGTCCCCATATCTTCCTTGGGGCGGGCTGGCTGGAGCCTGTGGGTGTGAGCTCCTGTCCCTCATCCCTGCGGTGGCTCATCTCTGCCTGTTTCTGATTCGGGGCTCACAGCTCCCCTCACCTCTTTACCTTGTTCTCCTTGTTTAGTCTGAGTCTCCTGGCTGAGAGTCTTAGAGACAAGAAGGGTCTTCCTTGTCAGTTGCAGTCCTTCCGAGTGACAGGCGTTAATTCTGTGGGTTGTGAATGTCCAGCAGAGCCCCGTCCAGGCTGGCCTATTGCTACTTGGACACTCACAGTTCCCTGGAGACCCCAGCCTGCGTGGACCCTCTCCTCGCTCCCTCCCTCCCTCCATCCCTCCCCAGAATGGAGCTGGCCGGACAGGACCAGAGAGCTGATTTCCTGACTTGGGGCCACTCTTACAAACTTTTAAACAACGTGAGACTGTGTTGCTTGCCCAGGGTTTCCTCAGTTCGGAGCAGAGCCTTAGGGGGCTGCCTCTCCCCGAGACACTGCCGGCTGGGCCTGGAGCTCAAGGCTGTGCCTGGCACGGGGGCCTCAGACCCTGGTGTAGCATACTGGGCCTCGGGGCCATGCTGATGGCCATGCTCCCGCGAGCTGTGTCTGCGTGTGTCCTGTCCCGTGTGCATCGAGTCCCGTATGTGAACCACTAGCCTGGTCTAGAGCGGCTCCGTTGATCCAAAGGCAGGAGCCCAGCAGGAGACGGTTGACGTGGGGTGAGAGTCTAAGGCCCTCCTGTCCTGTTGTCTCCGTAGAATACCTGTGCCACGTCTACGTGCGGAACGACAGCCTTGCGGGAGTGGTCATTGCCGACAGTGAGTACCCGTCCCGGGTGGCCTTCACCTTGCTGGAGAAGGTGAGTGTGTACGTGGCCGGACTGGACTTGGGTGACCACAGTGCCCGAGGCCTCGGGGTGGAGTGGTGTGTCCACAGTCCGCCGTGGTCAGCGTTCCCCTCGCCCTTCCCAGGCTGCTCCATGGCACCGATTCCTGCCCTGTGCCAGGCTGCCCACAGTCTCTTCTCTGGGATGGAGCCCTTGAGTCAGCTGTGGCTGTGCTCACGCCTGTGTCACCAACTCCATCCCTGCCTCCCCTCCACCGAGCCCCCACGCCCCATCCCCGGCGTGGACTCAGCACCACGTGTTCTTCAGCCTCTTCACGGGGATGATTGCGGTCTCCTCGGAGGCACTGCGGGTCTTGTCCCCAGAGGACTGGTACACTCAGGAGCACATGAAACTTGGTGGTGGCTTACGTCTTTCCTTTTCGAACAATTGTTTGGAAAATTAGAGGACTAATTTTCCCTGATTCCTGGAAATTCATAACCTGGCAAGAATGGAATCTGTAGTTTAAAATTCTAATACTTTTTTTATTGTGTAAAGTATTACAAATAGTAGTACATATGTCTACTTTCCCTCCCACTGAAATCGGACCTTTCCGTGAGAAGGTGCAGAGCTCGTCCGAGTCCGCATATTTGCGCTGCTTGAGACCCAGTGTTTGTGGGTTTGCAGCTGGTCCCTGCGTGTAGTGGTTGTAGGGTCCCGGGAGGTATCCAGTTCTTCCCAGCTGAAGGTGAGGCTAGGCTTCCGCTCACAGCCACTCTCCCCTTCAAGACGGCGCGGTCCCTGCCGCAGAGCCGGCCGCTCCGGGAGAGATTTCAGCAGCAGTGGAGGCTGCCCAGTCAGAGGAGCCCAGGCCGGCAGTCCCCAACAGTCCCTTGGAGTACAACTGTCCCTCACCCACAAATAGACACTCCCGTACGTCCTTTCGTTCTCTCACTCACTGTCTTGCAGCCTGCCTTCCCGCAGCAGTCATTTTTGATATTCAGAATTCAAACACTGTCTCACTCACCAGCTGAGGAGTGTCTCGGCCGGGGTACACTGCATGTGTATGCCCAGAGGATCGAGGAGGAGGAACTTGCACCTGGACTTTCCCTTGCCATTGGCTGTTTGCCCCTGCCCTCCCGGGGCCAGAGAGCCTCTTGGGGCCCAGTCCTGCTGCTGTGGGCACGGTGAACATAGGAGTCTTGTTGAGCAACTTTGTCTTGCAGGTGCTGGACGATTTCTCCAAGCAGGTGGAGAGGATCCACTGGCCAGTGGGATCTGCTAACATCCACTACACAGCCCTGGAAGGCTACCTTAGTACCTACCAGGTGGGTCCTGGGGCCCCGGGAACCTCCCAGCCTGAGAGCTGGGCCCGGTGACTTCCCGACAGCCTTGATGTTGGTCCCGGGGGTCTCGGGGGCTACATGAGGGCCTGGAACCTGGGCGCTGAGCTACCGCTGCTGCCGCTGCTACTGCAGCTCAAGTAGCCTGTGAGCGTGTGTCCAGCTGGATGGGTTTTGAGCTTTGATTCTAGATGGTCACTCCAGTCCTGACGTCGTTTTTATTCTCGGCTCTTCCTTAGAATCCCCGAGAAGCTGACCCCATGAGTAAAGTGCAGGCTGAACTCGATGAGACCAAGATCATTCTGGTAAGGAAGTCGGAGATGAGGGCTGCAGGGGCCTGGTAAAGGGCCACGCTGCCTTACTTTCATCTGGACCTTAATCCAGCTAACTTTTTAAAAATACATTTTTTATTATTTGGGAGAGGAAAAGAGAGGGAAAGAGAGACAAACATCAATGATGAGAGAGAATCATTGATTGGTTGCCCCCTGCACGCCCCACCCTGGGGATCGAGCCCACAACCTGGACATGTGCTCTGTCCAGGAATTGAACCATGACCTCCTAGTTCATAGACCATGACTCAACCATGGAGCCATGCCAGTTGGGCGATCCAGTTAACTTTGGTGATGGGAATCTGAGTGACGAGGCCCATGTGGAGGTGGGACCTTTCCGTCCTTCCTCACTCCGTGCCTTTTCACATGTGTGAAACCGGGCCCAGTGGGCCTGGTGGGTGCTCTGGCAATGGCCATGGGACTGGAGGAGAGCGAAGGGGGCGGATGTGAGTGGGTAGCGGGGCTGTGGCCCTTTCTCCTCTTGGAGAGTGTCAGTGAACTTATAGCCCCCTCGAGGGAATCCGGACGTGCCCTGTCCAATGGGAGTCCATGTAGATGCACTACCGACCTCTGCCTGCATGGCTGTCCACGCCTGTGCCATGCAGAACTGGACATGTTCTCTGCGCTAGTAGACCACAGGAAAGTCACGGGACCTGGTGCATGCCCATGTCAGACATGTGCCGGGTGTTCATGTGGGGGAGGGCTTAGGGGATGTGCTTGCCCTGAGGGGCTGGATGAGGGCCGTGGCTGCTCGTGGTGAACGGTCAGGGCCTCCCTTCTGTTCCTCCTGCAGCACAACACCATGGAGTCCCTGTTAGAGCGAGGCGAGAAGATCGATGACCTGGTGTCCAAATCCGAAGTGCTGGGAATTCACTCTAAAGCCTTCTACAAGACAGTGAGTACTGCGTCCTAGGCCCCTTGCCACGAGCAGGAGCAGCACACCCTTGTCGCTTGGGTGCTGAGGCAGTGAGCCAGCCGGGCCTGTCCCTATCCTCGAGCTGCCCTGCAGGGGGGGAAGGCGGGTGTAGGCTCTGAGCCTAGGCTCACCCTTGCCTGCTGTGGGCTGAGCTGTGGGGTGCAGCGCCCCCAGGTTCTGACGCTGCCTGTTCGCAGGTGCCTTGCACAGAATCTCACTGAGTAGTGGTGCGAGTTCGCTTGTCCTTCACACACATTGCTTTTGTGTGTCTTTGGGGGAGCTGGCCTGTGGTGTTGGGGTATCCGAACAGGAAGCTAGAGAGGAGCCCTCAGGGGCCCAGGACCTAAGGGGGAGCCACTCTGTTGTCTAGAGGAACGTCAGAGGTGCCAGCCTTGTTGGGTCGAGGGTGGGCAAAGGGATCTTCAGCCAGCCAGTGCCCATGGCCATTTTTGTGTCGGCGCCTTCCTGGTGGCAGGGCGAGGAGGACATGGTTGTGTCCTGTTTCCAGCTGCCAGAGGCGGAAGGACGGGTACTTCCAGTCCTTTCCCCTCAGTGCTCAGGGCTCCCTCCCTTTGTGTGCCCAGGCCGCCTCAGCCCCACTTCTGCTCCTCTGTCTCTTTCCAGGCCCGGAAGCAGAACTCGTGCTGTGCAGTCATGTGACCGTCGCCCACAGGGCCCCCTTGCTGCAGTCCCCGTCATTCCATCAGAACCGTGGCTTCCGGAGACGCCTCGGCCACGGCCAGGCCAGAGCTTGGTCACGTTCACTAGAGCTCCTGGAAGCGCCGAGGCAGCGGAAGGGACCTGGGGCGGGGAATGTTCAAATTCATGTTTCTGGTAATTTTTGAAAAGATAATTGGAGGTCCTCAGAGGTATTTTGGGGCCAAATGAAACGGTAAACACTCCATGACTCCTGCAGATGCCCAAGGGCTCTAGTCTAACCTGTCTGTTTTGGTCCTCAGCAGCCTTTGGGTTTTACTTGCACATCAACTGTGTTAACGCTTCAGTGCGGGGGTTCTCAATCCACAGGGCTAGGGGTGGCAGAGCGCACACTGGGTTCTCCTGGGAAAGGCACCCAGGGTCACGGGGGTGGGGGCAAGCAGGGCCATGAGGAGACAGCCCCTGGGATTCATAGGTTCTGAGCCACGGTTCGCATTTCTGCTGAGACTGACTTCCGCCGACGCCATGGAGGTGGTGGAGGGGGCGGGCACCTGTCTGACCTGCAGTTTGGCCTTGAACCTGGGTCTCAGGCATGGACCTCTGGCAGCAAAACTTTTGGCAGCCACCTGGGCCTGCGTGTCTTAGCAAGCGGCCTTCCCGTGGCCACTTCCTGGGCATCAAGAACAGATGCCAGCTAACCAAGGACCCAGCACCCCACTTGTCTGAGTGGCAGCACCCGATCCCTCCTGAGCCCCCGCCCCCCCATCCTTCCTGACCCTCAGCAGCAGGAAACCAGGCCACATAGCAGTCCAGGCGATGACCCAGTAGGGCCGGCCCTCGACCTGCCTGTTCCTGGGTCGTGCTGCCTGCCACACTGCCCCCTTGTTCTGCGTGCCACCTGTGGGCGAGGTGCCCGTGCTGGGGGGTGTCAGCCAGTGTGGTCTCACCCAGGGGTCCTTCCTTGGGTCCTGGTTCTTGACCAGCCCGAAGGTCCCACTCACCCAGCAGGAAGTGCCGGCAGCCCCAAATCTCGCTTGGGCCAGAGAATGGGATCTGTGTGGCTTCTGAACATCTGCCCAACAGGTTCACCTGCCGGCTGCCTTTAACCTGGCACTGCTGGCCTGTGTGACCCCTGCTGGACCCGCCTTGGGGTGCAGGCCCATCCTATTCGTGGCCTCTGAGGTGGCTGTGACTCCACTTAGGACAGTTGGGTCATGGATAATGGGGAGGATCTAGGCGAGGGTGGATTTGGGAAGAGGGAGGGTGGCTGGCGGAGGACCTGTGTCCGTGTGATCCCTGTTTGTGTCATCGGCTAAGAGTGTATTTTAATCGCTGCCTAACTTTTCTTGTGTTGTTTGAGAGATTCCTATCTGGATAAAGTTGTCTTTTAAAATTCCCAAAATGGTCCTGTGCTTTGTTTGAGCCGGGGGGGGGGGGGGTGGTATGAGGCCCTTCCTGAGAGTGTGTCCTCTGTGCAGTGCACCGTCTGTTTTCTGCTGTGCAGGGGGAGGGGGGGCAGGGAGGTGGCATCTGCCTTAGCCCCAGGCTCAGGCTGTATCTCTCTCAGACCTGGCAGGAGCCAGGCAGGGGAGCGAGCAGACCAGACTGCAGGTGTTGGGACGTCCTTGTGGGCTGGGGAGCCAGCCTGGCCCTGGTGTAGGGCGTGGTCTCAGCAGCTGGTCCGTCCCGGCCCAGGACCCTGTGCTCAGCTTACCCTGCGTGACCGTCCACACCCACAGCAGCCCGGCCCCTTCCTGCTGCGGCCCGGGGCTCTGCCCAAAGCAGGCGTGACAATAAGGGCCTCTGGACTCCCTCCGCTGTGTGCCCGCCGGCCCCAGGCCTGCCGGTGCGCTGGGATGCCATGTCCACCTCAGGCAGGAACTGGGGGCCAGGCGGGAGGCTCCTCTGATTACAGCCGATAGGCCTGGGTCTAGGAGACACCGCCCGGCATCGCTCTGGCTCTGGCCTACATTCTCCGCCCGCTCCGGTCCCCGATGCTGCTGGGGCCCACGGCACCGACACTCAGACACTGGTGCCAAGGGCCGCCCGGTCTGGCTGGCGAGGCGTCTGCCGGGGGGAAGTGGAGGAGGGCTGAGGTGGTCCCTGGGTCCCTGAATTCTCAGCCACAGGCTCACATGGGCACTGAGGCAGAGGGTGGGTTTGAAGCCCCATTTCTGTCCCAGGAAAGCACGTGGCACAGGTAGAGACAGGCAGCAGCAAGGCCTGGGGTCAGGGGTGAGGGAGGCCACTGCCTCCACGTGAGCACGTCTGCGAGGGAGGAGGGACAGGCCTGTCGCTGGGCCCGAGGGCGGGCGGCCGTGTGCCCAAATGGCCTTGGGAGCTGGGGCCGGGCAGGACAGCAGCCATGCGGTCAGTGCTAACGCCTCGCAGGCCGGGGTGGTCATTCCCGAGGGAGGCCCGGCGGGCTTCATATCCTCGCTTCGGGATGCACTGGGTGACACCTTCCCCGGAGGGACGGGACCAGGCGCAGAGGGTGGGCAGAGAGGCCTGGGGTGTCCGGGGGTGTCATGCTGGGGCCACTGCAGAGGGAGCCTTTGGGGAGCGCCCAGCCCTGCCACTCCAGCCCTCCTCTCCCTCCGTCTGGGCACCTTAGGCTCAACACCTGGCAGCCTGTCCCAGATCCTGCTGGGGACTCTGGCCATTTGGACCTTGAGAAGCCTGCCTGGTCCCTGCTGTCCTCGCCTGCTGTCTCATCTTTGCCTCCCAGCAGCCCCGTGTGCATGGGTGACGTGGGTGTCTGAACCACGCAGCCCTGAGTGCTGTCCGCACAGCCCAGGGTGTGGGCTCCCGAAGGCAGGCAGGGTGGCCATGGACCCCACGTGCCCCAGCCCCTGTGGCCGGCGGTCAGCAAACCACACGGCGAGGTGGCTGATGAGGGAACGACTCAGTGGGTCAGTGGAGCCCAGCCCTGCGGCTCCTCCACCCCAGACGCCACTGGGTGGCTCAAGAGGTTGGGGGGGTGTGGGGGGGTCAGGTATTGCAGCGTGACCTGTGACTGCACAGAGGGACCCCAGGCGGGCCATCCGCCCAGCCAGGTGGGGCCCCACGGAAGGGGCTGGGTGAGGGGTGGTGGGGTCCCAGCACAAAGCACCGAGCTGCACGTGAAGCAGTTTGTCCTGTTTTTCTTTTATTTGCAGTTTCCCGAGACAGAACAAAATAATTTTTTGTACACTTACAAGGCTCAGAAAGAAAGACAACGAAACTCAGCAAAAAGGGAGAGGAGGGAAGCCGACCCCTGCAGGGCGGGCCAGCGCGGCCACACCACGGACATCGAGCTGGAAGAGCGGGTGTGGCTTGCTTGTGGGGTCATGCAAAAGAACTATCCCCCAGAAAAAGTCCCCAAATTAACCCAGACAGGCAGCTCCACGCAGAGGAGGGAGCGGGAGGAGGCCGCAGGAGGCGAGTGGCCGGGCACACGCTGTCGCTGTCGGAGGCAAGCCCTGCCACTCCCCGCCATGCCCACGGGGCGGGCGGGTGTCTACCGTGTCCACGGTGGGGACAGCTGTCCTGAGCAGAGCTGTGGGTGGGCGGATGAGTGTCCACGCTGAGTGGCATGGACAGTCTCTGTGGAGATCAGGTCCTATGTCCTGCTCCCCACCCTATGCCCCTCCCCGGGGTTGGTTTTGGGGGAGGATAAAGAAAATCTTGATTGAAAACAATGTGAATTGAAGTGTCTGGTGCTGGGCCGGAGGAGCCCAGTCTGTGACCAGGCTGGTCGGACCTGCCCCCACCCCTGGCTGCTCTCTGCCGCCATCTGACCACCAGGCCGTCCCTGAGCCTCCCGGAAGTGAGCCCAGCCCCCTCCTCCCACTCAGGGTCCCCATCACAGTGACCCTGAAGCCTGGTGAGTGGCTGCCCGGCCCTGTGCTCCCCAAAGCAACTGCCTCCAGCCGGACCCTGCAGCGGCCCGGAGCCCGGGGAGCCCCGCCCCCACGGACCCCTCCTTCCTGCATCAGGACCAAACCCTGAGCCGGAGCCCTGGGCCCTCCAGCCCACGGCCCTCTGTGTCAGAGGCACGCCCCATGAGCAGGAGGGAGGCCAGCCCACGGGTCCCCTCCCCACAGGGCTGCTGCCCCCCAAGTCTGAAGCTAGCTTCACCCGCCAGCACTTTTAGCCCCGGGAGGGGGCGGGAGCAGAGCAGAGCCAGCCTGGGCCCTCAGAGCTTCTCCAGGCGTCCTCCCTGGGTTGGCCTGGCCTCCGCACTGCTGTCCACGCCGGGGCATGGGGCACGGCACGGGAGGAGCCCACACCCACCTTCGGGGGAGGGGGTAGAGGAAGGAAAGAAGCAGAGGGAACAGCTGCGCTCAGGCCGCGCCCGCAGCCCCCTAGATGACACCCGACAGTACCCACCGCGAGCAGCGTGGGGCGGGTCCCGGCGAACAAACACGTGAGGGCGACAGGCTGCCCGTGGACAGGCGCGCCCGGCCAAGCCTGGAGCGGCGGACAGCGGAGCTCGGGTGCAGAGCGGCCGCAGGTCCAAGCCCCACCAATGCCAGTCACTTTTACAGCGTTTCCTTCGTTAAGTTTTTTTTCACATTTCATCCGACATTTATTTATTTTTCTTTTTTTGTGTGTGGTGGTTGCCGTCATCTTGTTTTTAAAAAGGAACCACATCTGGTCTTGGTTTTCTGCAGACACAGGCACCAGGGGAGGAAGAGGCAGACACAAACATGCGACAGGCAGGCCGTGAGCCTGGGGCGGCTGGGCGCCAAACACGGTCCCTCGGGCTCTGCAACGGTGAGGGCAGAAGGTCAGCTCCCGCGTGCACCCGGGTCTGCGCCCCAGCTCCAGTGCATGCGCCCCAGCTCCCCTGCACGCCCCCCAACTCGCCTGCCCGTGCGGTGCCTCCATCCGCCCCGAGACCCCGCCCACCGCCCAGGCCCCACCGCCCCGCTCACCCTCACTGTGGCGGCGCCACGGGCGCCCCTGAGCAGTGGAAGTGCACGTTCTGCCACTTGCCCTCGCGGCGGTGCCACACGCGAGTCTCCTCGGACTGGCTGGTGCGGGGCCGGCCCTGGCCGTCGATGTACTGCGTGAGGCGGATGTAGGCGATGCAGGCCGCGTCCTCCCCGATGACGTGCACGTGCGGGTTCAGGATGGTCGTGTGGATCGGCTTGCTGTTCTTGGCGAGCACTGTGGACGGGCCGGGGTCAGCCCCCGGCCACCTCTCGCCCGGCCCTGGCTGGCTCCCGTGCCACCCCGCCCACGCCCTCACTCACAGTTCTCGAAGTAGAACCTGTGGAAGTCCATCCCTTCAACCAGGTTGCCCAACGCTTCAGGCTCAAAGGAGGTCAGGCCTGGGTCGCAGATTTTCCTGGGGGGCAGACCCAGGTGAGGAGGGCCCCTCTGCACCCGCCCAGTTCCTGCTGGACGCCCTCTGGGGGGCACGCAGCCACCCATCCCCCAGGCTGCCCCAGAAGCCACACAGGCCCCGACTCACGCGTAGGCCTCGAAGTCCCCGCTGTTGACGGCCTCGATGAGCTGCTCGGTGACCTTGATGATCTCCTGCTTCCGCGCTGCGGGGAGAGGCGCAGTGACCCACGGCCCGGCTCTCCTCTCCTCTCCTCTCCTCTCCAGGGCCGAGCCCCGGGCCCACACCGCCCAGCCCAGCCCGTCCCTCCAAGGCCAGCACGGCTCCCACAAGTCCAACAAGTTTCTAACGCGGCTGCCATAAATACGTTTCTGAGTAAGAGAATTCCCTCTCCGGGAGACGCAGAAAGAGGTGGGACCCACCACAGCCACCACAGCCTGGGCCCTCTGCAGCCCTGGTCTGCTTCCGGGCTTGCCCACAGGTCCTTCCCAAACCAACAGCTCCTCCGGGGACAGGGCCGAGGAAGGGCTGGCGAGCACAGCGGGAGAAGGCTGGGGCCAGGAGGCCTCTGCGAGAAGGCCGGCAGCTCAGAGGCGGAGAGCGTGAGCCTCGCCCGCTCCCTGGAAGGCAGCAAACCCGGCGCCGGCCTCCGCCTCCTCCGGCTCTACCTGCTTGCAGTCCCGGGCCCAGGAGCCGGCGGCACGCCCCTGGTCCTTTCCGCACTCTCCACCATCCTCCGGGCTCCGGCCCACTTGGCCCCTCGGCCTAGGCAGGCCTGGCCCCCAGGGTGGTTGCCCGGGGCCCTTTGTCTCCAGGTACATTTATTTTTGTGCAAAACATTTTCCAGGCATGGAAGCAGCAGAGGATAATGCAGCCCACTCCGGGGACTCAAACCTGGACACTGCCCTACTGGCTCCAGACGCTTTTTAAAGAAACAACCTTACGTGGTTGCAGGCCCCCGTGTTCCCTCAATCTTGTTCCGTTCTCCCTGTCTCTGGGGAGGGGCCGCACCGCGTCGGTGCACAGACCATGCACACAGCGGGGATCTTACAGCAACGACCCAGTGGCTTGGAAGGACTCGGGATCCCACAGCCTCTCCCAGAGCCCCAGGTTCGAGGCCGCCGGCCGCGTGTCTGCGTGCGAGCCCTCGTTCCCGGCAGAGCGAGGGGCCGTGGTGCTGAGGGCTGCCGCGTGGGGTGGGCTTTGGAAGCTGCCGTGGGCTCAGGTCCCCAAGCACTGGGCATTCAGAGGCGTGCGCCCACGGCCCAGGCCGGCTGCTCCTGGGCTGCCTGGGCGCTCCCTCTCCCGGGAACCCACCTGGAGGGAGACTGAGTCCGTGGCAGGAGGTGCTGCGTGTGAGCCCAGGCGGCTGTGACACCTGAGGGGTGGAACACGCATGTGCATGTCGGGTGGGAGTGTGTGTGTGAGTGCACGTGCACACCTGAGGGGTGGAACACGCATGTGCATGTCGGGTGGGAGTGTGTGTGTGAGTGCACGTGCCCAGCCTGCAAGCCTGCGTAGGCTCCTGTCTTGGGACGGCCCCGCTGCTTCTGTGCTGCTTTCCTTCCCTGCCCCGCGTCCGCCCCGGGGGCTGGCCTCTCGGAGGGGCTGCGGCTCCAGCTCCCCGGCCCCAGGCCCCCGTGCGTCCCCAGCGGCCGGCCCACCTCTCTGCCCTCGGCCTGGGCGAGTCCCGGTGCTGAGTGAGCGTCCCTTCTGCTCTGGACCTCATCCGCCCCTTTGAGGGTCCCCTGTCCCTCCGTGAGGTCGTTCCCAGCTTCAGGCGCCCATCCGCAGCCCATCGCTGCCCCCCCTGCCCCCTCTCCCAGGGAGGCCTGGCCACGCCCTTCCCACAGCCGCCGCTCCGGCCTCATCCTGTCCGGGCCCCACTTCCCACCGACCGACCGACCGACCGACCGACCAGGCATCCTTCCTTTTCAGACGGCGGCGCTGCCCTGCCCCGGCCCACAGCCCCCAGTGGAGCGGAGGGGCGTTTTCCTGCTGGTTCCCCTACACTTTGAGGTCACAGCCACTGGCTGCTGTAAGTGACCCCAACCTTCCACTGGGGGGAATGAATGTTTTCAAACCAGTTGTAATTTAAAATGGGGGTTGGCGTAGAGAGAGCGGTAAATAAACAGGACACGCCCGAGCTCACAGCATAAATCTGGGACACGGACCGGCTCAGGGGGGCCGTGCTCCCACCACTGGCCAGGGGCCTGGGGCACCCCGGTGACCCCCCTGTGCTTTGGTGTCTGCGGGGTGCGGGGTCCCAGCCCTCCAGGCAGACAGCTGCGGGATCAGGATTGTGTATAATCCTGATTACGGAGATGCGGCCTGGCCAGTGAGCATGGCCCCATCACACACCGAGACAGCTGGCGGCATGCACTTAGAGAGGAGGGCCCTCGGCGGCCCCCGCCCCCTCCCTCCCAGGACACCCCTGCCTGGGCCTCCGTGCTGGGCCCCCACGTTGGAGATGGGGCGCCTGGGGTGGCTCACCCGCTCAGACCCATGGGGAGCAGACCTCACCCCAAACAGTCCCTTCCCCAGGCGGCCCCACCCGTCCTGACACCTGGGGATCTCCCACCACACTCACACACACTCAAGGTTCTGGGGTGCCAGGACTCGAGTGGGGCACACCCAGGAGCAAGACTCACCCTGTTCCCCGAGGGAGGCTGGCTGGGAGGCCCCTGCCCTCGGCACCCAATGCCCCACCCCCACCCCAGGCCAGGGCTCCTCTGCTGGCTCCAGTACCCATCCCCTGCCATCTGGTCCTGCTCACAGACCCGCTGTGTCCCCAGACCCTGGTGCAGCCGAGGGGACCCCGCAGCAGGCAGAGCCGTGCTGCAGCCCCACAGGCCTGTCCTCAGAGCCGCCGGGCGGCTGCACCGGCCCCACGGGGAGGCCGCAGGCTGGTCATCAGGTGGCCCCGGGAGCACCCTGCAGGTCTCTAGCCTCGGGCAGGGTCCAGGTCTGGGACATGGAGCCTCTGAACCTACGAGACGCTGCAGTTCCATGTGCCTCCCAGATCCACCCCTTCCCCCCCAGCTGACTGCGCCACCCGCTCGCCAGCCCCTCAGCCCTTGGGCCCTTGCCCCTCCAGCCGAGTGCAGAGCTCTTGGCAGGGCCGCCCGCGGGGCTCTAGCCGGCAGCCAGACCGCCAGCCTCCCCCACGGCCCAGCCTCCCCCCTCGCCCCCCCCCCCCGCTGGGCCCGCAGGGTGGGCCGGGGCCACTCACCCAGCCACTCCCCCGCCATGCCTGGCCCCTGGCCCCGCTGCCTCTGCTCTGAGCCCGGAGCCTCCCCACGGGTGGGGGTGGCTGCAGCCCGGGGTGTCATCCATCCCTGTAAGCGATACTGGCGGGCAGTCGGCAGACGGGCCAGCGCTCGCTCCTCCCTCCTGGGGCAGCGGCTGAGGCCTCTGCTGCCCGCCTCCACCCTCCCTGCAAGGCCAAGCCTCCCCTTGCACGGAGCACGCCGTGGGGGCCCTGGCCCGGACCCAGCCCGAGGGACCCAGGCCGAGGGACCCCAGCGGGAGGGACCCCAGACACACTCCCGGGTGCCCTCGGGGCCTCGGGCCCCTCTGCTCCCACAGCCTCGCTGCCTGCAGACCCCAGGTCACGGGGGCGGGGGGGGGGCATTTACCAGACCCTCTCCAGTGCTCACGGACATGGGTGTTCATACCCCGTCTTAGCCACGCACTCCGCTTCCCAGGCCAGAGGCACCTTACATGGGAGCCCCAGCCTCTTCTGTGCCATCAGCTGCCCGGCCCAGAGTGGGGTGGGGGTGGGGGACCCACATTGCAGCCTGGGTCTCCACGGCACAGAGCCCTCGAGGTGTCGCTTACTTGGGGCGGGAGGGGGGCCTGGGAGAGCCGGAGATGGGCAGGGTGGGGGGCCCTGGGCTTCTGGGGTCCCTGAGCCCCTCCTCCGTGCTCAGGATGTCAGAGAGCTGGGGGCTGAGGCGGAACAGAACAGACGTGAACACGAGGGGGCGAGCGAGAGAGGAAACCGGGGGGCTGACGGCCAAGCATGGGGGAGCAGAGGGGGTCACGGGGGGCTTTGGGAGACAGAGGGAGTCACAGGGGCGGAGGGGGAAAAGGGGGTCATGGGGGACATGCAGGGAGGGAGGGCTGTGGGGGATGGGGGACACTGGAAGTCAGGGGGGACAGAGGGTCACATAGCGGGTGGGGAAGACGTGGCAGGTGTGGGGGGGAAGCTGCTTGGAGCAGAGGTGCCAGCCAAGGGGGGCACCTGGCCCAGGACAATGCGTGACAGGCCAGGGGAGCAGGGACAGGCCTGCTAAGCGTGTGCCATGCCTGGTAAGCGTGTGCCAGGTCTGGCGAGAGTGTGCCAGGCCTGGTGAGTGGGTTACAGGCCTGGTGAGTGGGTTACAGGCCTGGTGAGTGGGTGAGGGGACCCGCCGGCCACGGGGAGAACACAGGGCCCTCTGCTCCTTCGGCCACGGGCCTGTGAGCTGCCAGGGGCTCCCTCCGTGCTTCCGGGGCTCAGGGCGGGGCCCGTGAGGCAGCGTGACAGTGCAGGCCGAGGCAGATGGCCTGGGGAGGGACGGGCCTGCGGCCTGAGGCTGCCGGCCGGAGCTGGGCAGCAGTGAGCCTGTGGGCCTGGCTGCAGCATGGGCAGGGGTGCCCGGCCAGACACCCGGCACGCCTGGCGGACAGAGCACGCGACTTACACGGCTGGGCAGGAGGCCCTCGGCGTCCATGTCCCTGAGCCCCTCTGGCTGGAGCTCAGGACGCCGGAGGCCCTGGGGGCAGGCAGACGGTGGGCGTGGGGAAGGGATGGGCCATGCCTGAGGTGGACATGAGGCTGGAGCCCGTGGGGACGGCCCCCGAGGGGGACCGCGGCCCTTGGAGGACACCCCCACCACAGGGCCGGCTGCGTGCCCGGGGCAGGCAGGGAGCCCTCCTCCCCGAGCCCCGGGGGCTGCAGACAGACAGGAGGCAGGCGGGAGGGGGTGCGGAGAGAAGGGGCAGGAGCAGAGGAGGTGGGGGTGAAGCCGGGGAACCCCGACCAGGAGTGTCCAGGGCTGTCCCATCACAGCGGGTGTTGAGGTCCACAGGGGCCTGCGTGTCCGGGGTAGGGGGGTAGGGGGGTAGGGGGGTAGGTGTGGGGGGGGGACCTCAGGGGACTCGGGCTCCTCTGTGTACGAGGCCCTCAGTGCACAGAGCTGGCCTCGCCGCACGGCCAGGCACTTCCCACCCCTCCCAGCCCACATTGGGGTCAGATCTGGGAGCAGCGGCCAGACCCCCGCCCCCACGGTCCCTCTCCCCAGAGGGGGCGGCCTCCACGCCGCTGGCTCGCCTGTCTCCGCCTGTTTGGGAACCACACACACATACACGCCCGTCTCCCTGCTCAGGCCGGTGCTCCGTGCCCCCCCGCCCCGCCCGCCCCGCACTGGGCTGGGGGTGGTGGCAGCGCCGTGGAGGGTGGGCCTGGCCTTTCCCCAAAACGGCAGCGTGGCCGCTGGGGTGCCCTGGGCGGCCCTGGGGCGCCGGTGTGTGTCAGGGGCCCACGGCCCACGGGGGTGTGGCCGGGCTGGGGCCTGGCACCACGGAATTGCACGGAACCCAGGCAGGGCCCGGCTGCTCGTCCACTCAGCTGCCCGCCGGACAGTCACCACTCTAAGGAACTTGGAGAAATTGAGCAGATTCAACTGTGAACTTGCTTCTCCTGGAAAACTGGGCGCCGGGCCCTGGGGTGAGTGGGGGCCGGGGGGAGGGGAAGGGCGGCGGGAGCGTCCTTGCTGCCAGGGTGCCCCCCGGCGGGCTGGCTGGAGGCCGCACCCCTGGGCTGCCGACCTGCGGGCTGGGCCCAGTCGCTGTCGCCGAGGATGGCGTCGGAGCGCAGTGGCGCCTGAGTCACAGACCCCGACCAGAAACCTGCCGCTGCCGCCGCGCCCTGCCCGCGCCCTGCCGTGGGAGCGCACCGTACCTTTCGTGTCCTCGTCCTCGATGGTGGTGTGGGCGCTGTCGGACGAGTCCTGGGGAGACAGGGAGGCAGAGGTCAGCACTGATTGCCCGGCCCACCCAAGGGCCCGGGGGTCAGGGCCGGGGGTCAGGGCCCGGGGGTCAGGGCTGGGGGTCAGGGCCCGGGGGTCAGGGCCCGGGGTCAGGGCCGGGGGGTCAGGGCTGGGGGTCAGGGCTGGGGGTCAGGGCTGGGGGTCAGGGCTGGGGGTCAGGGCCTGGGGGTCAGGGCCCGGGGGTCAGGGCCCGGGGTCAGGGCCCGGGGGTCAGGGCTGGGAGGTGCCTTTGCCGCCCCCGGCCCAGTCCCACAGGCAGGGGCTTCGTACGACCCAGTCCCACGGCCCACGGCCCACAGCCCACGGCCACAGTGTGCGCGGTGGGCAGACGGCCTGGACGTCTGACAGCGGAGGGAGCAGGCGTGTAAGTCCCGAGGGCCCTGGGACCAGGAAGGCACCCAGAGTGGGAGGGAAGCTGGTGGCCCAGGCGAGTGTGGGGCACCCGCATCCCCTCCCGACCCCCCCCTTGGCCTGGGACCCCAGATGCAGCCCCTCTCATGACAAACCAGCTGCCACCCGCCCGTCACTGAGCTCTCAGGCAGCCGGCTCCGCAGAAGGGGTCTCCCCACGGGGTCCCCGAGGGACCCCTCCTGCCTGGGGAGCGTGGCCCCAAGCTGTGGGCCAGCAGGAGGGTCTGCCCGTCGGGGCCCAGACGCACACCACAGCCCTCCCTGCCCGATGCGGGGGGGACGGGAGGAGAGGCCAGCCCAGGAAGCTGGGCAGCGAGGTGAGGTGGGCAGGTCCCCGGCGTGAGCCCCGACCCCCAGGCCCTGCACTCGGGCAGGGTGGGCCGGGGGCGGCAGCAGGCGGTCCCGAGAAGGCCCGCTCTGCAGTCTCGGAGCCGGGCCGGGCCTGGGCGCAGCGGTGCCACCCGGGCAGCACCGGGCCTCCCGCAGAGCGGCCGGGGAGGCGTGGGCTCCGAGCTGCCCCGGGACGGGCGTGGGACCCCTGCCCCACAGGGTCAAGGCCAGCCCTCCCGGGCCAGGTCTGCCTCCGGCCCCACAGAAGCTCCGGGGGGGGGGGGGTACCTTGATCCCGTCCACGGGGTTATGAATGACGGTGGTTTGAGGCTCCTAGAGGAAGGAAGGAGGGAGTGAGAGGAGGGGCCGAGGGCAGAGGGGAGGGCAGGGTGGAGGCGCCAGCGGAGCGGGAGGGGTGGCGTGAGGCAGACGCGATGCCCAGGCCGGGGCAGAGCTCGGCCAGCAGGGCCGCTGCGGAGGGGCTGGCGTGGAGCCCGGGCGGGAAGGAGGCGCGGGACTCGGTGGGGGGTGAGGAGGGTGTGCAGGGGCCCAGGACGGGCTGGCTGAGGCCTCACGGGAAGTGCCCTGCTGGGCCCGGACCCGTCCCGGTCAGTCGGTCGGTCAGCCCAGTACCAGGGTCCCGGGGCCAGGAGGGGGGTGGCCCAGTACCAGGATCCCAGGGCCAGGAAGGGGGTGGGACCAGGAGGGGGGTGGGCCAGTGCAGGGTCCCGGGGCCAGGAGGGGGTGGGGCCAGGAGGGGGGGTGGGCCCAGGAGGGGGGTGGCCCAGGGCAGGGTCCCAGGGCCAGGAAGGGGGTGGGGCCAGTAGGGGGGTGGGCCAGGGCAGGGTCCCGAGCCAGTACCAGGGTGGCTGGAGGAAGCGTCCCCTTCGGGCTGGTGGCAGCGCCGCTGTTCTTGGTGCTGTTGGTCGGGGGCTGCGGCGGAGACAGAGGGGCGTCAGGGGGGAAGGAGGGCCCTCCCGGGGCGGCGGGGGGCGGGAGCCTCACCTTCACCACGTCGGCCTTCTTGTTGAGCATGCTCTTGGCTGCTGCATGGGGAGGAAAGGCTGCGTGAGGCCACCCTCCCGGCCCCGGCACGCGGGGCCTCGGGCCTGCAGGGTGCCAGGCGCCCGGAGTGAGGCCGGGCTGTCCTGGGGACCGAGGTGCGCCCGGGGCGGGACCCTGGCCGCAGGGCAGCCGTGTGAGGAGGGCGGCCTGGGAGGCCGCAGGGTGGGCCGGGCTGTGGAGGGCGCCTCCTCGCTGCACGTTCGAGGCGGGTGGGGGGGCCGGCTGCCCGCGGGGGCCGTCCCCACCCGGCGCCTGCGGATCTGGCCCTCCGCGGAGGGGGACTCGCTCCGCCCGAGGCCGGCCCCGAGCGCCTCTCCTCCGGGGCCACTCCTGGCCTTGCCCGCGGCCGGAGCTGCCGCCTGTGCCCACCCACGGCTCCCGGGCTCCGTGAGGTCAGCAGGATGACACCCATGGGGGAGGGTCAAAGGCCGCCTGCGCCCCAGGCTGCCCCCGCCATGGAGGTCAGGGCAGCTGCGCCTCCCCTCTGCCCCCCACAGCTCTGGGCCTCTGCCCGCCCGAGGCTCAGGGAATGACAGGACTGCCAAGAAGAGGAAGTCAGCTTACCTCACACAAGGTAAGGGGAGGGGGCGTGAGGGGGAGAGAGAAAACAGGTTTGTCAGTTCAGGCAGAGCGCAGCCCGCCCAGGGCCGCAGCGGCCTGCCCCCCCCCCCGCCCCCGCCAGTCAAGCAGTGCCCACAGGCTGGCAGGTGTGGTTAGAGAAGCAGGGAGGGTCCCTGCCCCGGCCCCAGGCCTGCCCCAAAGGCTCCAGCTGGCCCCTGAGGAGTCACCTGTCCCGGGACCAGGGAGGGGAGGGGGGGGCAGGGCCCGGAGCACCCGTGGCCAGACGGGCACTCAGACCCGAGAGTGCGGACCCTGCTGGCAGCATCAGCACCCCTGGACGCCCAGGCCCTCTGAGGGGTCCCCATGCCGCTCAGACGGGTGCAGTGGCCAGTGCGGGCCAGAGCCACGAGCCGCCGGCTGACCCGTCCCCTGGGGCCAGGGCCTCACGCTATGCCCGGGCTCCACGTGGGGACGAGGGGGTCAGGGGTCAGGGGCAGCCTCACTGGACCGGCTTCCTGCTCCCCAGGACCTGTCTCTCCTCTCACAAGCTCCCTCCCAGCCCGGCCCGCGTGGCTCAGTGGTGAGCGTCGACCTAGGAACCAGGAAGTCAGGGTTCGATACCCGGCCAGGGCACAGGCTGGGGCTGTGAGCTCCATCCCCACTGGGAGGCGTGCAGGAGGCAGTCAATGATTCTCTCGTCACTGGCGCTTCTCTCTCTCCCTGTCCCTTCCTCTCTCTAAAAGCTCCTCGTCCCCATCAGACCTCCCAGGGCCAGGCCGGGCAGCCGGACCCAGGACCCTGACCGACACCCTGGTGGCCCGCCCTGGGGACCCGAGGGCCTGGACTCCAGGGGCCGCGTGGACACCTCCTCAGCGGCGGGCCCAGACAGCCCTGCAGACACCGCGGGGTCCCCCCAGCCCTCGCCTCTGCCCCACAAAGGGGAGCCCCCGTCGAGGGGCAGCGGTCTGAGGGGGTGGGGCCGGGACCGTCCGGCTGGCCGACAGCTGGGCCTGCAGGGGAGGCACAGCCGGGCTCAGCACCGACCCCTCCGATGGGAGGCGGGCGGGGACCCCGGCGGAGGCAGCGGCAGCGGCAGCGGGCCGCGCCGTTCCCGGCACAGCGAGGGGTGGTCCCCGTGGCGGTTTGCAGGCCCTGGGTCAGGCCCAGGAGCGGTCCCCTCCAGCCCCCAATCCGATCAGACCGCAGGCGTGGCGACGAGCAGACACCTCCCTTTCCCGTCCCCTCAGCCCCATGAAGCCGAATCCAGCAACGCTGCCCCCAGCGACGCCGAGCCCGCCGAGCCGTCCGTCCCAGCAGAGCGGCAAGCTCATGCGTGGTCACCGCCGCAGCCACGGCCTGAGCGCGCCCAGGCCCGGGAGAGAGACCGCCTCCACGCCGGGCCGGCTGACCAACCGCGCCGCCTCCACAGACACCGCGAGCAGAGGGTGCCCGTCACCCACGGAGAGGCAGGCCTCAGGCCTGAGACCCCGCCCGCCCGCACCGCGTCGGCCGGGCCGGTGAGGCCGGGGGGCCCTCGTCCACAGGCCGGTCTGCCTGCCCGCGGCTGGCCCGGGGCAGCCATGCTGGTCCCCACATGCACGGAGGACCCCACAGCGGCCTCGCCCAGGGGGGAGCCATGCGCGCGGCTCATGCAGGAGGCGGCGCTGTGGGGAGCGGGGAGGGCGGCTCCGGCGGCCTCACGCCTGTGCCGGCCGCAGGGCTGCCCCGCTCGGGGCCTCTGCCTCCCCTCCCTGCTCCCCGCCTCAGGTGCTCCAGGGCCTCAGGAACGAGGCACTGGACAGCCCTGTGTGCCTGCTGACCGTCCACCGACCCTCCCTGGGGCCCCGCCCATGCCCGAGGCAGCTGGAACGCCGGGTGCCCTGGGGGCGGCAGGGTGGGCCTGGGCGGCACCTCCCCAGCAGGCGCTGGGCTCTGGCCCAGAGAGGACGAGGTCTGCAGCCCCCGGGGTCTGGCCGAGGCCTCGGGGGGCGGGAGCAGAGTGTGCCTGCATCTGGGGGTCACAGAGGCCTCCTGGGAGTCTCCCCCAGGGTTTGAGGGAGGGGAGAGGACCTTGTAGCAAGAGCCAGGGGCCTCCACATCATTCTGGGGCGCCTGGACCCCACTAGGGCTCAGGGGCTGACTCAGCACAGACCCCCGGCGGCGTGTGAGCAGGAGCCAGTGTGAGTGGGTGTGAGTGTATGTGAGAATGAGTATGGGTGAGAGTGTGCGTGTGTGCATGTGTGTGTGAGAGTGTGTGTGTGCCATGTGTGTGAGTGTGTAAGTGTGTGTGTAAGTGTGTGCATGAGTGTGTGAGAGTGTGTGTGTGTGTGTGTGTGTGCATGAGTGCGTGTGTGCATGTGTGTGAGTGTGTAAGTGTGTGTGTAAGTGTGTGCATGTGTGTGTGAGTGTGCATGTGCGTGTGTGCGTGCGTGCGTGTGTGTGTGTGTGTGTGTGTGTGTGCATGAGTGTGTGTGAGTGTGTGGTGGGGGTGGGGGTGGGGGATGAGGCCAGGTACGCGGACGCAGGCTCTCAGGGCTCTGCCTTGGGGCCTTCTCCTGGGCCCGGGCACGGGCCCGGGCGGCAGCCGAGTCCCCTGTGGGTCAGGCTCCCTCCCGTGAGGACGGACAAGGGGGACGGAGCTTCCGAAGCAAAGGCTGGGCCAAAGGGGTCTCCCGACCCCCGACTCCGGGCCAGGGCTGGGTTCCGGCAGATGCGCGTGGGCACCGCCTGGGCCGGGGCGTGGGTGGCGGGAGCGGGGCTCCCTGCCCGGCTGCGTGCGGCCAGGAGCTCCATGCGCTGGGACGCGGGCCCAAGCGTCTACCTTGTTCCACCAGCCCCATGGTGGCGCCGGCGGCCGCGGTGGACATGGTGGCCGGAGCGGTGGTCTGTCTGCCCACTGGGAGCGCGTTAGAGGGGAGGGCGGTGGGCGGGGAGGGAGAGAAGAGACAGGAAGCAGAGAAGGTTAGAGTCGGGGGGCGGGTGCAGGGCCCCTCACAGGAGGACGACAGGTGAGACTGACTGACACTCGGACCCACAGGGGCGGCTCGGGGTCGGCGCCCGCACGGCCACAGCGAGGCACGGAGGTGCCGGGGCAGACAGACAGGAGGACGGACCAGACGCCGCACACACAGCCACAGGACGGGGACGCTGTCCCTGGGGCCCCAGACCCCAGGCGGCCGCACGCCCGGCCCCCCGCCTCCGCGACCCGGCCGCCAGCACGCCCAGAGCTCAGGGCCCGGCCGCGCTCACCCACACGAGACGGAGCCCGGAGCCAGCACAACGACAGCCACAGAGCGCCCACCTGGGGCGCCAACAGACAGACCCAGACACGGGGCAGGGGAGGGGGTGGGGGTCACGGAGGGGGCGGGGGTCACGGAGGGGGGCGGGGGTCACGGAGGGGTCGGGGGTCACGGAGGAGGGCGGGGGTTACGGAGGAGGGCAGGGGTCACAGGGGGGGTGGGGTCACGGAGGGGCGGGGGTCAGGGAGGGGGTGGGGTCACGGAGGAGGGCGGGGTCACGGAGGGGCGGGGGTCACAGAGGGGGCAGGGTCACGGAGGGGGTGGGGTCACAGAGGGGGCGGGGGTCACGGGGGGGCAGGGGTCACGGAGGGGGCGGGGGTCACAGGGGGGCAGGGGTCACGGAGGGGGTCAGGGGTCATGGAGGGGGTCAGGGGTCACGGAGCTGCCCGAGGAGCCGTCTCACCTGAGAAGTTCCTGGTGGCCAGCATGGTGGTGAGGATGGCGCCCTGGGGAGAGACACGGCTGGGGCGGCATCGCCGGCCGGAGCCCCAGGCCTCGCCCGGGTGCCTGGCAGGTCCCCCAGCTGCTCCCGCAGGAGCCGCCTCTGCCCACGGCCACCAAGGGCGCCAGGGCCCCGGGGCCTCTCCCCGACGGCACAGCCTCGTGTGCTGGGCCCGGGGGTCCCCCTGCCTGCACCCCCTCCTGTCCCCACCAAGCCGGGGCCGGGCTGGGAGCGGGGCCGCCCTCACCCGGAGCCCTGGGGCCCAGCCGGCACCTGGGTGTGGTTGGGGGGCGCCTTGCAGCGTCCCCCCTCCCAGCACAGGCCCGAGGGGCACGGTGGGGCACCCTCACCTTGAGCTTCCTCCGCGCGTTGAACTTCTTGAGGCATTCCACTGTCTCCTGCCTGTGCATCATGGAGGCCACCGTGGAGCGTTGCTGTGGGGACGGGTGCAGGGGTCAGGGGGGTCAGGGGGGCTCAGAGAGGCTCAGGGGGGACTCGGGGGACAGGGGACAGGGTTCAGGGGGGCTCAGGGAGAAGGGGGGCTCAGGGCTCGGGGGACTCAGGGCTCAGGGGGCAGGGACGGGCTCGGGGCGGCCAGGTGTGGGGCAGGACCAGGCCCCCTGCCCCCAGGGGCCGAGGCCGGGACTCACGCAGACCCACGGGTGCTTGAGCGCCTCGTGGGCGGTGATGCGCTTGGCGGGGTTGATGGTCAGCATCTGGTTGATGAGGTTCTTGGCTTCGGGCGTGACCGTGTCCCACTCGGGGGAGGGGAACTGGAGGAAGACAGTGTTCAGGGGAGTCTGGGCCCCGCGGGCCAGGCTCTCCGAGGCGGGGGGGGGGGGGGCACTCACGTCGTAGGCGCCGGCCTTGATCTGCTGGTACAGCTTGTGCTGGTCCTCGTCCCAGAAGGGTGGGTAGCCCACCAGGAGGATGTACAGGATCACGCCTGCAGGGGGCAGGCTCAGCGGGCGCACACCGCACACCGCCCACCGCGCCCCCGCCCCAGGAGGTGAGTGTGCGGCCGCAGGGTGGACCTCAGCCGGCTCCCAGCCCCGGCGAAGGGGTGCCCCCTGAAGCCAGGCAGCCCCAGGAAGGCACTGGGGCCGGGGCTCCCACGGGCAGCCTGGGTCTTGGGGACCCTCTCGTGGCAGAATGGGATTCACGCCTTCTCACCCCCATCCTCACCCGGCCAGGCACAGGGCAGCCTGCACGCCCCAGAGCCACGGTCACAGGCCCAGGGGTCCGAGCAGCCTGGGGCCCCAGCTGGGCAGTCCCCAGTGGTCTCATCTGCTCCCCCGCCGCCGCCAGCCCCCCCTCCTCCCCCCGTGCCCCCCCCAACCAGCCCCCCACTGCTCCCCCCGCCAGCCCGCTCCGGGCCTCACCGCACGCCCAGATGTCCACCGGCTTGCCGTACGCCTCCTTGCGCAGGACCTCGGGGGACAGGTAGCCCGGGGTGCCGGCGAACCCTGGCGGGAAGGGAGGGGTGAGGGCCTGGTCGCCGAGCCCTCCCTGCCCCCGCCGGCCCGGCCGGGCGCTCACCGAACCACGCCTGCTGGTCGCCCTGCACCTCGATGGCCAGGCCGAAGTCCGCCAGCTTCACGGCCGCGCCCTTGCACTTGCTGGCCAGGAGCAGGTTCTCGGGCTGCGGGGCCCGAGGGGAGAGACAGGGGGACGGCGGCTGCAGGCGGGCGCTCGGGCCGACCCGACGTGGGTGTCTCCCGGCACCGCTGACCCGAGAGCCCTGGGCCTGCACCCCAGCCCCGGGGGACGGAGCCTGCTGGGAAACGCCGGTTCCGGGTGCGGCTGGGGTCCCGTGGACCAGAGTGAGTGCTCCCCCAAGCCCCCGACCGCCGGCCAGCCCCGAGACCACTCAGCGCGGGAGCAGGAAGGGCTCTGGGAAGGAGCTCCACTGGGCAATCGGCCGGCCGTCCACCCAGGGAGGTCCCGTCCGGCCCTCCCTCAGTCAGGGGCCTCTGCCGTGAGGGGCGCCCGCCCGGGGCGTCTGTGTCTGGGATCCGCCCGTACGAGGGGGCGCCCTCAGGGCAGCCCCCCGACCTCTGTCGTCCCGATTCTGAAGGCCCCCGAACTGCTGTGCTCAGAGCCGCTGCCCCCCATGCCCTCGGTCGGTCGGCGCAAATGAACTCAGACGCTCCCGGCCCGACGCTCCGGCCGCACACTTCTCGCCACCGAGGAAGGCCAGCGCCACACCCACGCCTGCGGACACGCCCCGAGACCCCGAGGTGCTCGTGTCCGAGCGTGCCGGCCCCCTCAGCCAGCGAGAGCCGGCGGGGACCCCACCTCCGGCACCACGTCAGGAGGTGTGCGGGCGGCGGAGGCTGGCGCCGAATCTCAGGGTCACAGCCCCCCAGGGATGAGGACACCCCCTCCCCTGCTGACCCCACGCCCCAGCCGGGCCAGAGCACCCGCAGTGCGGCTCGGGAGGGGGCTGCACCAGGCCGGCCTCGGTCCTTGGAGCTGGAGCCTCCCCCTCCAGCGAGGGTCTGCGCCCCTCTCCGCCGCCCTCAGTTCTGCCTTGGCCTCTGAATGCTGGGGTCCAGGAAGGAGGGGACTCCCCCCACCCTCCCCGCCCCTGAGGCCCACTCGGAGGAGACAGTGCCGGGGGCAGGCACAAAGCAGCCACGTGGGAGCAGGGACCACAGGACACAGAGGGAGCCGGGCAGGGAGGGCCAGGGGCACGTCTGTCCCAGAGCACCCCACAGACACACACACACACACACACACACACACACACACACACACGTGTACACACACGTGTACACACGCACACGGCCAGTTCCAAGGGAAAGCTGCCTCACCGCCACCAGAGGCCCCTCAGCAGAGAGAGAGAGAGAGGAGAGAGAGAGAGAGAGAGAGAGAGAGCGAGCTAGGGCCAAAGACAGAGAATGGGGGAGCAGAAGGGGGAGGAGGAGGGAGGGGGAGAGGGGGAGGGTGACCCTCTGCACAGGTCTGGGCGCTGGCCCAGGCTGAGCTGAGGGCCACAGGGTCCAGGGACGAGGCGGGAGTTTGCAGAGAGCGGGCTGGCACCCCGCCCTCTGCTCCTGCGGCATCAGCCCCTCCTCTGGGCGGCCCTGCTGGGTGGGGATCTGGGACAACCATCCCCTCAGCCCTGGAGCCGGGAGGTGCTACGAGGGCTGCGTGCAGACACGCCACGTACACACACACGTCTCACACGCACAATCACGCACCGTCACGCACACAGGCACATACAGGTGTGTGCTCACGGGGCCCTCGGCCTCTGGCCAAGCACATGCAGGTGCGGATGGGCGGCCGGCGCGAAGGCGGGACTCACCTTGAGGTCCCTGTGCACCACCCCCATCTGGTGGCAGTGGAGGACGGCCTCCAGGATCTGCTGGATGCAGTGGCTGCAGCAGAAGCACGTGCATTAGTGCGGGCGTGGGGCGTGGGGCGTGGGGCGTGGGGCGGGGCTGAGGGGGGCCTGTGGGGGCAGGAGCGGGGGCGGGGGAGCCGGGGGTGCAGGAATGGGGGGCAGGAGCGGGGGCGGTGGCCCGTGGGGGGCAGGAATGGGGGGCAGGAGCGGGGGCGGTGGCCCGTGGGGCGCAGGAGCAGGAGCGGTGACCTGTGGGGTGCAGGAGGGGCGGGGGCAGGAGCGGGGGCAGGAGCAGGGGCTGGACGCCGGGTGAGGCCCCGCCTGGCAGGCCATGGGAGGCAGGGAATCAAGGCGCCGCCTCCTCCCAGGGCAGACAGAGCAGGAGGGGCTGGGGGCTCCCCTCGCCCCAGCTCAGCGCAGGCTTGGCCGGCCGTGCCCCCACGCCCTCCCCTGGCCAGCCCCCCATCCCTCCCCAGGCTCATGCTGGCCAAGCCTGACCCTGAGCTGGGCCCTCTGGGAGGAGGCCAGGGTGGAGGCCACACCCTGCACCTTAGCCTGATGGGAACCGGGCAGGAGGGGGCGGAGGTGAAAGGGCAGAGAGGGAAGGTGGGCACCTGGGGTGGGCAGTGCTGACGGGCCAGAGCAGGTGCCACTCATCCCAGTAAGTCAGAGCCCGCCCCCTGCGGCCCCCCCCCATTCGGGCGGCGCGGCCAGACGCTCTCTTGGGGGCACCGGCGGGCTCCCCCGGGCCCGGCTGCCCAGCTCTGCCCACGGAGCTTCCGTGTCCCTGCCCGCACACGGGCCAGTGGCCCGAGCCGCCCCCAGCCCCGTCTCCCTCGCAGCCCCCCCGAACGGGGCAGGGGGACCCCAGGACCCCTCCGCCGCTGCTGGGTCTGCGGAGTGACCGGGGCCAGCTGCTTCTAACGGCCAGACGAGGGGCGGGCGGCCCTCTCCTCAGAAAGCTGTGGCCACATCTGGGCACCGACAGCCGCTGCCCGCGCCCGCCCGCCCCCCACGCCCCCGCGACGCCCGTGGCTGAAGCTGGAGTCAGGCAGCCAGGCCCAGACCCCGGAGGCAGTGCCCACGGAGCCGGCCCCGGCTCCCTCCTGCCCGCCCGCCCGCCCACGGCCCTCGAGGATCTGCTGGCACAGCGTGTCCAGCAGCACCCACCTGCTGCCCTGTCACTGCAGGCCCAGGCTGACCCCGCGCTGGGCCGGGCTCCGAGGCCTGAGCTCTGCGCCCACGCCGGGCTGCGGCAGGAGCCGAGCCCCCGGAGGCCCAGGACGGCCGAGGAGGGGCTCACGCAGGCCCGGCACGCGCTCACCCAAGGCGGCACCCACACGCAGCGTGTCCCGCTGGCCCTGCCCTGTCTGCTGCTGCCAGACGCTGGCTCCGCCTGGGGTGGGGTGTCTGCGAGCCGCCGTGAGCCCCACCTCCTCCGAGCCCGACCTGCCTCCCGCCGCGTCCACGCCGGCCTGCCGTCCCCACGCCTGCACAGCTGCCCTCGGGGTGGCGGCCCCCTGGGGACTGGGCTCTCCAGCACCGCGGACTCGCCGTGCCGACATCCCGGCCGGCGTCCTGCCGCCCGCCCGCCGCCTGCAGGCTCGCCCGGTGGCTGGGCACCCGGGCAGGCAGGACCCAGACCTCCCGGCACCCGCCCTGGCCCGCCACGGGCTGGTCGGAGCACGTGCAGCCCGCCCACGGCAGTGCCGAGGTCTCCCAGTGTCTCCCCCACGTGGAGTCCGTCCGCGGCCTGTGGGGCAGCACACCCCGGGCTGGGAGCGCCCCGTTCCGGCAGCCAGTCCGGGACGCTCCGGGCCTCACCGGGCCCTCGCCCCGGACTGACCTCCAAGCTGAGGCCACGGCCGGGAACGGAGCCCTCACCCAAAGCACCAGCACATCACACACCGGCTCCCCTGGGGCCCAGGGGCCGGGAAAGTGGCTCCGAGGGTCCCCACGGGGACGGCTGGGAGCACCCCTCCTCCTGGTCCCCCCCCCGTCCGGCTGAGAGCAGACGGATCGCAGGAGGGGCCCCGCGCAGAGCCCCCGCCCCGCAGGGCCAGTTCCCCGGGACCCCAAAGCCAGGGAGCCCCACTGTGCGCAAGAGGGCGGGAGCAGGCAGGAGGCTCCGGGAGGGAAGGGGTGAGGCAGGGGGGGGTGGTGAGCAAAGGTGATTGGCTTGGGGGGCAGGTCGGATGGGGGCACAGGCGAAGAGGCAGGTGGTGGCAGCGTGGGGGTGGCTGGAGGGGGCATATGGGTGTGGCATGCCCGGGCGTGCTCAGGGGGGTCCACAGGGCGCTCCAGAAGTCCCTGTGAGCAGCCAGGAGGGTCCAGGGCCCCAGGCCCAGAGCGGAGCTGGCCGAGCCCCGTCCCACACGGAGGGAAGTGCGGGGCCTGAGGGTGCCGTGGTGGTGGTGCCCGTGGTGGTGGTGGTGGTGGTGGTGGTGGTGGTGGAGGAGGGCGCTGCGGGTCCAGGAGCTGGGTGAGGCTCAGGGCGGGAATGACACGAGGCAGCCGCCAGGGGGCGCCCTCCTCCAGGGAGTGCAGTACAGGAGCCCTGGGCCCTGGCAGGTGTGAGGTCAGCCTGGCCCTGGGTTCGACCTCTCAGAGGCAGGCGGGCACCCGCTCTGGACAGGCCCGCTGGCACCAGGCAGAGAGGAGGCGGAGGCTGTGCCCACTCCCTGCGTTTTCACGGAGCAGATGGAGTGCCTCCCTCCCATCCGGAGGCTGCCGCGATGGAACTCCTCCCGTGGAGCCTCAGAGCCAGCCGGCACCTGCCCCCCGTGGCCCAGTTCCTCCCCCCCCCGTGGCCCGGCTCCTCCCCCGTGGCCAGGCCCCCCCGTGGCCAGGCCCCCCCGTGGCCCAGCTCCTCCCCCATGGCCAGCCTCCCCGTGGCCAGCCTCCCCCGTGGCCCAGCTCCCTCCCCCCGTGGCCGGCTCCCCCCCCGTGGCCGGCTCCCCCCCATGGCCAGGCCCCCCATGGCCAGCCTCCCCCGTGGCCCAGCTCCCTCCCCCGTGGCCGGCTCCCCCCCATGGCCAGGCCTCCCCCCGTGGCCAGGCCCCCCCGTGGCCCAGCTCCCTCCCCCGTGGCCAGCCCCCCCCCCGCGTGGCCAGGCCCCCCGTGGCCAGGCCCCCCGTGGCCCAGCTCCCCCCCATGGCCAGGCCTCCCCCCCGTGGCCCAGCTCCCTCCCCCGTGGCCCGGTTCCCCTCCCCCTGTAGCCCGGCTCCCCCCACCCCGTGGTCCGGCTTGGGCGCCACCAGGACCCACTCGCACTGTCTCACGGCACCCAGGCCCCACAGCAGGCCCAGTGGCCTGTGGGTGCAGAAGCAAGTCACACAGCGACTTTAAAAACCACCTTCATCTCCCTGATTAGGAAAGTGATGCACATTCATTAAAGCTTTGAAACAGACAAAGAGGGTTTAAACGGAAGAGCACCCGAATCCCCTCCCCGAGGCCTCTCTTCCTTTTAATGCATCGCCTTGGCCGGGGGTGGGGGTTGGGGGGGTCCTCCGCCTCGAACCCGCCAGGAGCCCCCGTCACAGATCGGGGTCTGGCCCACAGGCAGGGACACAGCACCCCCCACCGCCGTGGCCTGCCCCCCAGAGTGCCTGCCCCCCAGGGCCACGCTGACAGTGGCCTCACGTCCCCTCGTCCCCTGTGAGGCTGACCCGCAAGAGCTGCCTGGGTCCTGGGGGGCCCCGCCCCCTGCACCCCCATAGCCCAGCCCCCAGGGATCCCGGAGCACATCCGGGGGCAGCGGCTCCGGCCCTAAGGGTGGCCCCAGAGAATGCTGGGAAAGGAATCCAGGTCTGTCTTTGGGACAAAGATTTGGGAACTGCGTGAGGAGGCACCGGGGAGTGGGGAGGGGAGAGGGGGGCGGCGGGGAGCCGTGGACTGACATGGGGGGGCAGGAGGACGCCACCTGCCTGCCACCACCCTCCCCGGGAGCCAGAGCCTGGCCCTCCTGCACCCGGCCACCCCCTGCCCCAACCTGCTCAGAGGGCCCGGGGCTCAGCCAGGTGGGCAGACTGGCATCTCTGCCCAGCTGCCTGCCTGCCTGCCTGCCCGTGTTAGGGGCAGGGGGCAGGGGCCAGGGGGCATGTGTGGGGCAGAGTGAGGGCGGGCGAGGGCTCTCACCCACCTGGCATCCGCCTCGCTGTAGTACTCTCTCGCCACAATGTCCTCAAACAGCTCCCCGCCAGTGACCCTGCGGGAGCACACGGGTCACGGCCTTGGACACCCCTCAGTCCCTTCCGTGGCGTCCCTCCTCCCCCACTGCCCCGCTCCTCCCCCTCTGTTCCCCCTGCTCCCCTCCCCGTTCCCACCTCCCTCCCCTCCTCCTGGCTCCCCCCCCCCCCCACATCCACACACATCCCCACACATCCCCACCTCCTCCACCAGCACCTGCCCCATCGCCTGCCACCAGACGGAGGCTCGCTGAGGGCGGTTCACATTTGCTCTCACCACCCCCCCCCCCCGCACTCCAGCTCAGAAGGCCCACGTGACCCAGTCTGTGGGGCTGGGGCCTGAAAGATGGGTGTCCCTGCGCCCCACAGGCGGGGCCCTCCGAGCAGGGGTCTGCCCCCCGAGGGCGAGGTCTGCAGGGCTCCAGGCCCACGGCCCGGAGAGCCTCAGACCCCCCAGGGCCAGTCCACGTGGCCGCCGTCTCAGACCCCCCAGGGCCAGTCCACGTGGCGGCCGTCTCAGACCCCCCAGGGCCAGTCCACGTGGCGGCCGGGCCGAGCCACTGCCCGAGGGGGGGCCCGGCTGGGACCCGGGGGATGGCCAGAGGGGCGGAAAGCAGGCTCGTGTGGGCAGGAGGGACAAGGAAGTCCTGCGGGCACACACATGCATGTGCACACGGGTGCACGTACTTACACACTGCACACGCTTACATGCACACGCGTGCACACGCACACCATTCCCTCCCCATCTGCTCCTGAGTCCCCCAGGCCCGCTCGGCCACGAGTCCTGGACAGGGCACCCCGGCTCAGGCCTGGCTCCGCCTGGGGGGGCGCTGCCACTGCAGGACCATGGACAGCGCTCAGGGCACAGCCCGGCGCAGCCTGGCGACCCCATGGTGGGTGCTGAGCGGCCGCACCCGCACCCTCAGGGCCCTCTGGCCTCTCCTGGCCCAGAAGCTGAGCGGTGGAGGCTCCTCAGGCCTCCTGCCCCCGGGCCGGGGAGGCAGCTGTCCTCTGAGGCAGCGTGTCCTCCGAGCAGGCAGCCGTCACCATGGCGACAGCGCCCGGTGGGGCTTTCCCGCCCCGGCAGCCGGAGGCCCAGGGCAGCCGGAGCCCATGGCCCTGCCCCCACGTCCCCAGGGCACTGACTCACAGAAGCTAAATTAGCGCTGGGGGGCGGGGGGCTGTCGGGGAGCAGGGTGACGTCACCACGACTAAATCCAGCCGGAAGCCAGAGGCGCGGGCCAGGGGCCTGCCCACTCAGCCCCCATGCACACACACGACCCACACACGTGCACGCACCCCACAGACTGCATGATGCACTCACGCACTCCCCCTGCAAGGCACAGTTCACACGTGCACCCAGGGACACACACATGCACAGGCATAGCCTCACAAATCACACACACGTGCATGCCGTCACTCACACAGGCACTCGTCAACATACAAATACACGCATGGAGCCAGAGCCACACATGTTCATTCTCACGCTCCGTGCACACGCCAGCAGGTGCCGCCCCCAAGTGGTGAGGACACGGAGGGAGAGGGGAGGGGAGGCCTGTTCCTCTGCCCACCCCCCTCGCCCCGTGGAGGAGGGGCTCAGAGCAGAGGCCCAGCCATGGACCGAGGAGCCCAGTGCTAAGCAGTGGGAGGCGAGGGGGCCAGGCCAGGAGCCGGGGCCGCCCCCTGGGAGCCGGGGCCGCCCCCCGGGAGCTGGGATCACCCCCCGGGAGATGGGACCACCCCCCAGGATCTGGGGCCACACCCCAGGAGCTGGGGCCACCCCCCAAGAGCCGGGACCGCCCCCCAGGAGCTGGGACCACCCCCCGGGAGCCGGGACCGCCCCCCGGGAGCCGGGGCCGCCCCCGGGCCCAGCCGAGCACTCACAGATCGAAGACCAGGTAGTGGAAGCCCTCCTCGGAGATGCTGTCGTGCAGGCGCACTGCGGGGACGGGAGGCCGTGAGGCGGCAGCAGAGCCGCCTGTGGAGGGGAGACCCCCCCCCCCGGGCCTAGGCTCCCCACACGGGGGCGGGACGGAGCGGTTCATGGGGGGTGGGGTACCCCGGGGAACTCACACACTGGGCCCCGGGGGGAGCCACGGGGCAAAGGGCAGGCTGAGGCCAGGCGGGCCGACACCCCCCCGACATCCAGGTCAGCACGTCCGGGGACCAAGCAGCCCCCGCGGCCCCACCACAGCCCCGCTCCGGTGTCGGAGAGAAGGGGCCTCCACAGCTGCACCCCGAGACCAGACCTGGCTCTGGAGCTGCCCGTGTCCCGTGTCCCCGAGGGGCTGGGTCGGGGGCTGCGGAGACGCAGGGCTCGCAGAACCAGAACCAGAACCAGGCCGGGCCCAGGCGGCGGTGCCTGCGTGTCTCTGTTTCCAGCCCGTTTTCTTCGCAGGCAGCACCTTGTGGCTCTCCTGAGGCCACAGGACACCCGGACCTGCCCGCCCCCGAGAGCCCTGGCTGGGCGTTACAGGGTGGGCATGGCCCCACCTCCCCAAGGGCAGCCTGGCCCAGCCCCCCGGAGGGGAGGGGGCTGACTCGGGAGAAGCGGCCTCGGCCTCGGGGTCGGGGTCGGGGTCGGGGTCGGGGTTGGCCTCGGCCTCGGGGTCGGGGTTGGCCTCGGGGTCGGGGTCGGGGGTCGGAGCCCGCCGAGCGGGAGGGGACGCCCCGGCGCTCACCGATGTTGGAGTGCTTCAGCAGGCGGCAGATCCGAGCCTCTCGCTCCAGCTTCTGGTGATCTGGGCGGAAGGGACGCGGCGTCACCTCGGGGCCGGAGCCGGTGGTGCCCAGGCCTGGCCCTGACGCCCGTGGGGGCCAGCTGCCTCTCCGAGGCGGCCGCCGGGACACGGACGCCTGGCGGTGTCTCTGCCACGAGGTCACGGGTCCGGCCTGCACCGACAGCCCCCATGTGGGACCCAGGACCCGCCACCCCCCCGCCAGAAGTGGAACGCTTCACACAAACAGGTGTCGGGGGGTTTTAAAAGCAGGTGGAGCTTGTGAACGCAAAAACGGGAACGCGGGCTGCCTCTCACGGCGGCACGACCCCACGCAAGGCCGGGCGAGAAAAGCCAGACTGTGCTTTGCACCCATACGTGCACACACACAAGCACACAGGTCACCACGTACTCGTGTGCTGCTAACAGGCTGGGTCAGGACGCACATACATACTTGCACACACGCGTGTGCCTTTCCCTAGCGGTGAAATCCTGTTTTAAAAAACAGCTGTCCCTTGCCCTGGCTGGTGCCCTCAGTGGTTAGAGCGTTGGCACTGACGTGGGTTGTAGGTTCCATCCTCACCCCCCCACTCCACCCTTTGCCCACACGGGACCCCGTCCGACCCCGTGAGGGCGTCACGCAGCAGGAGCTGACGGTGGCAGGAGGGGCCGGTGCAGGGCCAGCCCCCCAGGCCGGGCAGGCGTCCGTGTGCGGAGAGCGGGGGCGGAGGGATCCCCAGCTCACGGCCTCAGCATCGCCCGGCAGACAGACGGCATCGCCAGGCCACCACAACTCTGCCCCTCCAGCCAGGGAGGCCCCAACCCGAGAAGGCGTGACCCCCATTCTGAGGGCGGGGTCCCTCCTCCGGCCCCACTCAGGTCCTGCCTGCGGTGGCCATGACCCCACTCACACCCTCTGTGCCCCTGCACCCGCCCTCTGCCCACGGCCCACCCACCTCTGCCCACGGCCCACCCACCTCTGCCCACAGCCCACCTACCTCTGCCCACGGCCCATCCACCTCTGCCCACGGCCCACCCACCTCTGCCCACGGCCCACCCACCCGCCCTCTGCCCACGGCCCACCCACCTCTGCCCACGGCCCACCCACCTCTGCCCACGGCCCACCTACCTCTGGCCGACAGCTTCTTGGTGTTGATGATCTTGGCGGCGTACTCATGGCCGGTGCAGAGCTTGACGCAGCGCCGGACGACGGAGAAAGCCCCCCTGGGACCAAGCGGGACGGAGACAGAGAGCTGGTTAGTCCCCCGGACGCCCAGCCCTGCGAGGCCGGCATGGGCAGGGAGCGGTGAGGGGGTTCCCCCCAGCAGCTCCTGCCTCTACTCCTGGCAGCAGGCAGAGGGGAACCCCACCCAGGTCCTCGAGGGTCAGCAGGGCCCAGGGGGCCAGTGAGTGTCCCCGGATGGAAGTCAGCGTGGCCACCAGGACTCCCGAGGTTGTGGAGAAGCACCAGGTCAGCAGGCAAAGCTGGGAGCAGCCCCCGATCTCCTCGGCCCCCACCCCCTCGGCCCCCACCTCCATGGCCCCCCACTCCCCTTCCCCCACCTCCATGGCCCCCACCTCCTCGGCCCCCACTCCCCCTTCCCCCACCGCCATGGCCCCCCACTTCCACAGCCCCACCCCCCCTTCCCCCACCTTAACTGCCCCCACCCCCGCTCTCCTTTCCCACAGCAGAGGATGCAAGTCCCACAGGTTCAGTTAGGGGCTTGTGTCCTTTCAGATCCATCGCACTCCGTCCCTTCAGCTTTATTCACCAGGAACGCAAACACCGGGCAGTCAACCATCGCGGGCCTCCCTGTCAGTGTGAGCGTGTGAGCATGTGTGAGCGTGTGTGAGTGTGTGTGAGCGTGTGAGCACGTGATCGTGTGATCGTGTGTGAGAGCGTGTGTGAGCGTGTGAGCACGTGAGCGTGTGATCGTGTGTGAGAGCGTGTGTGAGCGTGTGAGCGCATGGCAGGCCTGGAGGGAGGACTCGGGTCCCACGGGACACAGCGCGGAGCCTGGCACCCGGGGCTGGGCGGCCGTGGCTGTCGGGCACCAGGGCAGGGTGGACCCCATCAGGCGGGGAGCTGGCCCCCAGAGACGGCAGCCCACCCGCTCCGCAGGGGGGGGCCGGGCGGGGCTGACGGGCAGCCCGGGCCCCACACGCCCTTTGTCCGTCGCCAGTGGGGACCTTTCTTTTCTTCTTTTCAGATTTTACTCGTTGACTTTAAAGAGAAAGAAACACCAATGCGTTGTCCTACTTGTTTACCCATTCGCTGTCTGTTCTTCTCTGTTCCTGTCTGTGCCCTCACGGCGGATCGAACCCCCGACCTTGTGACGTCGGGACAAAGCTCCAGCCATCGGCGCCAGGGGCGAGGGCAGGTGCCACCCGCGGTGACCCCCGTTCTGTGGGCGCGGGACCCCGAGGGCCGCCCACCGCCTCCCAGGAGCCGCGCAGCCGTCGGCCGGGGTACGCGGCCTGCACCCCTGGCCGTCCCGGGGACCGCACTGCGGCTCCGCCGCGCCCCCAATGACTCAGGGTGCCACCGACCGCTTCACCGCCCGGCAGCAGGCCCTCACCTGTCCCGCCGCCGGGCGGGCCGTGTCCGAGCCGGGCGTGTTCCCGGCGGAGGGTGTCCGAGGCGTCCGAGGCCACGGGGCTCCGCGCTCCACCCCCCTGTCCATTTCTCTGTCGTGTCTCCGGGTCGAGTCTGACCCGCAGCCAAACCCCCAGGACGCTCACGTCCTCTTCGGAAGCCGTACCCTTTTCGCTCCGACGCCAACGCCCGAGACCCGTCTGCGGGTGACGCTGTCTGGCGGGGGGGATCCCACGTCCTTCTTGGTGGAGGCCCAGCCGCCCCCTCGCTGGATGCACCCATTCTGTCCTCGTTCCACCTCTCCTCGTCCTTGTCCGCCGCCCCCACGAGGATGCTGCCCCACGCTACCCCGGCCGACACTGTCCTCGGAGGGCCGTGACTGTCCTCAGAGGGCCGTGGCTGTCCCCTGAGGGCCGTGTCTGTCCCCTGAGGGCCGTGACTGTCCTCAGAGGGCCGTGACTGTCCCCTGAGGGCCGTGACTGTCCCCTGAGGGCCCTGTCTGTCCCCTGAGGGCCGTGACTGTCCCCTGAGGGCCGTGACTGTCCCCTGAGGGCCCTGTCTGTCCCCTGAGGGCCCTGTCTGTCCCCTGAGGGCCGTGACTGTCTCCTGAAGGCCGTGGCTGTCCCCTGAGGGCCCTGTCTGTCTCCTGAGGGCCGTGACTGTCCTCGGAGGGCCGTGGCTGTCCTCAGAGGGCCGTGGCTGTCCTCAGAGGGCCGTGTCTGTCCCCTGAGGGCCGTGACTGTCCCCTGAGGGCCATGACTGTCCCCTGAGGGCCCTGTCTGTCTCCTGAGGGCCGTGACTGTCCTCGGAGGGCCGTGGCTGTCCTCAGAGGGCCGTGGCTGTCCTCAGAGGGCCGTGTCTGTCCCCTGAGGGCCGTGACTGTCCTCAGAGGGCCGTGACTGTCCTCGGAGGGCCATGACTGTCCCCTGAGGGCCGTGTCTGTCCCCTGAGGGCCGTGGCTGTCCTCAGAGGGCCGTGGCTGTCCTCAGAGGGCCGTGTCTGTCCCCTGAGGGCCGTGACTGTCCTCAGAGGGCCGTGGCTGTCCTCAGAGGGCCGTGACTGTCCCCTGAGGGCCGTGACTGTCCTCTGAGGGCCGTGACTGTCCCCTGAGGGCCGTGGCTGCCCCATCGGCTTTGGGTCCGGGAGTGTGAGCCCGAGTCCTCCTCTCGCTCCAGACGTCCTGGCTCTCCTGGGTCCCAGCATTTCCACACGAACCACAGAACCAGCTGGTGAGCATCGGCCTGTGAACCAGGCCAGGGTCCGATGCCTGGTCGGGGCACAGGCCCGGGTTTTGGGCTGGATCCCCTCGGGGGGCTCACCCAGCCTGGGTGTCCTCGGGGGGCTGCACCCTGCCTGGGCGTCCTCGGGGGGCTGCACCCAGCCTGGGCGTCCTCGGGTGCTCACCCTGCCTGGGCGTCCTCGGGGGGCTCACGCTGCCTGGGCGTCCTCGGGGGGCTCACCCAGCCTGGGCGTCCTCGGGGGGCTCACTCAGCCTGGGCATCCTGGGGTGCTCACCCAGCCTGGGTGTCCTCGGGGCCTGCACCCTGCCTGGGCGTCCTCGGGGTGCTCACCCAGCCTGGGCGTCCTCGGGGGGCTCACCCAGCCTGGGTGTCCCGGGGCTGCGCCCACACGTCGTGTCCGCCGCACAGGACGCAGCTCTCGCCCCCTGTCCCCGGGTGTCCGTCTGGTGTGACCGTCAGGGACTTCGGCCTCAGACGGGCTGGACAAACACCCTCCTCTCCTATTTATTATGTTAAAAATAAGTTCTTATTGATCTCAGAGAGGGAGAGGGAGAGAAATGTCCACGATGAGAGAGAACCACGGACCGGCTGCCTCCGGCACGCCCCCCACTGGGGACGGAGCCCACAACCCGGGCCTGGGCCCTGACCGGAATCGAACCCTGACCTCGGGTTCGTAGGCGGATGCTCACGGAGCCATGCCCGCTGGCTCACTGTTCCCTTTTACCTATTTTTTAAGTAGTAAAAGCTCTGAACTACACTCATGGCTGGAATTTTGTCTCTCTGTTCAGTGCTGGGTCAGCGACCGCGATGGGGAGGCCGAGGCTGAATGCCAACGACCACCAAGCCCCCGACGGCAGCGAGCGGGGAGGAGGCCGGGCAGGGAGCGGGAAGAGGCCGGGCAGGGAGCGGGGAGGAGGCCGGGCAGGGAGCGGGGACGAGGCCGGGCAGGGAGCGGGGACGAGGCCGGGCAGGGAGCGGGGAGGAGGCCGGGCAGGGAGCGGGGACGAGGCCGGGCAGGGAGCGGGGACGAGGCCGGGCAGGGAGCGGGGACGAGGCCGGGCAGGGAGCGGGGACGAGGCCGGGCAGGGAGCGGGGAGGAGGCCGGGCAGGGAGCGGGGACGAGGCCGGGCAGGGAGCGGGGAGGAGGCCGGGCAGGGAGCGGGGAGGAGGCCGGGCAGGGAGCGGGAGGAGGCCGGGCAGGGAGCGGGGACGAGGCCGGGCAGGGAGCGGGGACGAGGCCGGGCAGGGAGCGGGGAGGAGGCCGGGCAGGGAGCGGGGAGGAGGCCGGGCAGGGAGCGGGGACGAGGCCGGGCAGGGAGCGGGGACGAGGCCGGGCAGGGAGCGGGGACGAGGCCGGGCAGGGAGCGGGGAGGAGGCCGGGCAGGGAGCGGGAGGAGGCCAGGCAGGGAGCGGGGACGAGGCCGGGCAGGGAGCGGGGGGTGGGGGAGGCTGGCCGGGCGCAGAGGCCTCGGCAGGCCCGTGCCCACGCCGCCCACCGGCCACGCTGAGGGCCTTCGCCCGGGCCTGGGGCGCGTCCCACTGAGCAGCGGGGTCTGGCCGTTGGCCCGTCACCTTCTCCAGCGGCTGTGCCGGCCCTCCGCCCTGAGAGCCCCTCGCCGATGCCACCCCGATGCGCCCAGGCTGCCCTCCAGGCCGCAGACCCCTGGATGGAGCGCGGGGCCCCACCCGGCCCCACCCAGCCCTGCACTGACCTCACCGGTGCCTCCGAGGACCCAGGGCCACCAGCACCTCCCCCGCCCCAGGTCCCACCTCCCACGGGCGAGTGCCCAGCACACAGGGCGGACCACAGCCCGCAGAGCCGCTCGGCGGGCACCGGGCCCTGGGACCCCGTGGGGGCTTGGGGACTGGGAGCTCCGAGGGACAGGCACCCGCGTGGGAGTGCAGGGCGCCCGGAGGGGGTCGCATCGGAAGGGTGCTCTCCGCCGCACCCCGCACCCCCACCCGCAGCTGCGTCACGTGGGGGCGGCGCTCACTGGCTCCCACGGGACAGCGTGGCGCAGGCTTCCTCCGTCCACGTTCTCCAGTCTGTGCCCGCGAGCGCCCATCTGTTCCAGAGCCGGCAGAGGCTCGGCGCCGGCTCCGCACAGAGGCGTCCCTGAGCCCGAGCCGTCCTCCGAGCAGAAGGACGGGGCCCCCTCCTCCCCCCGCCCGCCGTGCAGGCCGCTGTCCCCCCGCCCGCCCGCCGGCCGGCAGCCCCTCTGGCACGGCGGCGGCTTTCGTCTGAGAGATCCTGCGCTTCGCGTGAATAAAACACGCGTTCCTGTGCGCTGCCAGGAGGACCGTTTTTGGAAAACCTCGCCGCACATAATGCGTTTTCATGTCTCTGCGCTAACAAAGCGGCCCGCAGTGGTGAGCGATGCTTTAAAAATAGCCAGGTTCCGTTTCTGTCGGGCAGAGAGAAAACCACGTTTGTGAAAATGACTGGAGACCTCCGTCCGGCAGGGCCGCTCTTGCTCGGGCAGCCGCGGGCGCCGGGCAGCAGGCAGCGGGCAGCGGGCGCCGGCCCTCCCTCCGCGTGGCCCCGGACGCACCCCGGTCCGGGCGGCTCAGTGTGGACGCGTGAGGAGACCGCCTGACAGGAACGTAAACCTAACTTCTCATTTTATTATTGCTTTTCTCCTGTGCCCCTGACTGGGAATCAAACCCTGACCTCCTGGTTCATAGGCTGATGCTCAACCACTGAGCACACCAGCGGGCTCCGTTTTTGTTTAAAAACCGGCCCCCTCTCCACACACACACACACACACACACACACACACACACACGCACACACACGTGCCTGCCTCTGAGAGCCGGCAGCCCCGGCTGTAAGAAAGACTGACACACAGCTGTCGTCACGGACAAGGGCGGGGCCAACGGATCGAGAATCACCCACTCGGAGACTCCGCCTGCGTTTTCAAAATCGTGTGTGTGTGTGTGTGTGTGTGTGTGTGTGATGTGCATCCGTGTGTCCGTGCACACACAGGTACCCCCCTCCCCCCTGCCCCCCACAGATCCAGGTGCTGCCGTTAACACAGTCCAGGGCCTCCGGGAGAGAGCAAACGATGTGTGTACGAGTCACGTTTATTGCACATACGTGTGAATTGCTTTTTTTTTTTTTTAATAAGATGAAATTCTGAGCCTTGCTTCTCCCAAATGGGGGCAGAGCGTGGTTGCCATGGCGAGACGAGGAGAGGGAGCTGGGACAGCCCGTGCTCTGAAGGCACAAGGACGGCCGAGGAACGGCCCGAGGGAGGAGCTGGGGTCCGAGCGGACCACAAGCAGGCAAGCACCAGCCAGCGGAATAGCAACGTCTTTTAACAGCATTTTTATTTTATTTATTTTATTTAAATATATTTTATTGATATTTTACAGAGAGAAAGGGAGAGAGACAGAGAGCTAGAAATGTCGATGAGAGAGAAACATCGACCAGCTGCCTCTTGCACACCCCCTACTGGAGATGTGCCCGCAACCAATGTACATGCTCTTGACCGGAATCGAACCAGGGACCTTTTAGTCTGCAGACCGACGCTCTACCACTGAGCCAAACCGGTTTCGGCAACATCATTTTAAAAAATGTTTGTTTTTGCCCAGCAGGTGTGGCTCAGTGGGTGAGCGTCAACCTATGAACCAGGAGGTCAGGGTTCGATTCCCGGTCAGGGCACAGGCCCAGGTTGCAGGCTCGGTTCCTGTGTGGGGCGTGCAGGAGGCAGCCGGTTCTCTCTCATCTTTGCTGTTTCTCTCTCTCCCTCCCTTCCTCTCTGAAATCAATAAAAACATTTAAAATATAAAATTTTTTGGTATTTATTTTTTATTAATCTTCATGGCATGCACCCAACAGGGGGTGGGTGGGGAGTGAACTCACAACCCAGTGATGAGCCCTTTGATGGGGAATTGAACCCGAAACCCTTCGGTGTGCAGGCTGACGCTCTAACTACTGAGCAACACAAACCAGAGCTTACATATGCTTTTTAATTGATTGTAGAGGAAGATGAAGGGAGAGATGGAAGCATCAACGATGATAACCATCCATCAGCTACCCACTGCACACCCCCTCCTGGGGATCAAGCCCCAAACCCGGGCCTGTGCCCCCACTGGGCGCAGGGGGGCGCTCCACAGCAGCGGGTGGAACAGCAGCCTTTACCGACCACCAGACAGGAGTAAGGTCACCAGCTCCTGCGAGAAGCGAGGGGCGGAACCCAGAGCCCGTGGCCTGCAGGTGAGCCTGCCGTGGCCAGGGTGAGACCAGGCCAGGGTGAGACCAGGCCTGGGTGAGACCAGGCCAGGGTGAGACCAGGCCTGGGTGAGACCAGGGTGAGACCAGGGTGAGACCAGGCCAGGGTGAGACCAGGCCTGGGTGAGACCAGGCCAGGGTGAGACCAGGCCTGGGTGAGACCAGGGTGAGACCAGGGTGAGACCAGGCCAGGGTGAGACCAGGCCAGGGTGAGACCAGGCCTGGGTGAGACCAGGGTGAGACCAGGCCAGGGTGAGACCAGGCCAGGGTGAGACCAGGGTGAGACCAGGCCTGGGTGAGACCAGGGTGAGGCCAGGGTGAGACCAGGCCGCGCGCGCGCCTCTCCCACTCGGGCCGTGACTGCAGAGCCAGCGCTCCTATAACCGCCGCCGTGTAACTGCAGAAAGAGTGCAGGTAGCGAGCGCGAGCTATATTCTTAGCTCTCGGCAAAGTAGGTTACGGTGTAAAAATACCGCTCGGTAGTAGCTGACGAGCATCACCTTCATGTGCTCCTGCAGCAGCGCGAGCGCCCGCCCGAACCCTCCTCCCAGGCCGGCGTCTCTCCTCCCAGGGGCAGCACCAGGGTCGGGCCGTGGGTGGGCCCGGAGCCACCTTTTGGGGCTGCCTGTGTGTCCCCGGTGCCAGGTGCTGGGGAAGGAGCATGGGGTCTGGGTCGGACCCTGCCGAGCAGCTGGGGGCAGAGGCACAGCGCAGGCCGAGGCCGGAGGCGGGAGGAAGCCAGCACCGGCTCCTCCACCCACACCCTCCATCGGCTCCCACCCTCACCCTCTGCCTGCTGCCAGCGCCGTATCACCGAGCCGGCCGGGGCACACCCAGGACGGAGTCAAGGGCACGCCAAGGTCGGCTCTGGCCCCCTCACTGCCGGGCAGGTCACCCGCTCGCTCAGCATCGTTAAGTGGGCGACTAATTAAACAAAACCCAGGTTCAAGGTGACCGGCTCCTCGGAGGTGTCGCGGGTCCTAGTTCAGAGCCTCCCGGAGCGGCTCCCTCCGGGGAGCCCCCTGTTTAAAGCAGACAGCGCCTCTTCTGGCCCGTGAAAGCCCAGCAGGTGAGACCCACGAGGGGCTGGCGGGCGGGAGCCCCGGGCACAGACTGGCCCCGGCCCCGGCCCCGGGCACACCGAGGCGCCCGCCTGGGGTCGGGGAGGGGACAGCCTCCGACAGCCCGGCCGGCCCCGGGGCGGGCGTGTGCCCGGTCACGGTGCTCAGGCAGCAGCCGGGGGTCACACGCCGGGCCATGGAGGCCAGCTGCGTGCGGACACAGGGGTCAGGGTTTTTGTGTAAAGTGCCCAGAACACACACGTACGTCAGTGGTGGCCACGAACGTCCGTGTCAATCAACCAAAAAGCGTCTGGAAGGCCGGCACCCTGGGCGGGAGGGACAGGCTCACCTCCGCCTGCAATGCTGCTGCTTGTAACAAAGAGAACCTGAGCCCGGCCGCGTGGCTCCGTGGCGGAGCGTCGACCTAGGAACCAGGAGGCCACGGTTCGATTCCCGGTCAGGCCTCATGCCCCGGTTGACGGCTCCATCCCCCGTGTGGGGCGTGCAGGAGGCAGCCGATTCATGATTCTCGCTCATTATTAACGTTTCTCCCGCTCCCTCTCCCTTCTTCTCTGACATCAATAAAAGAATGTGTGTGTGTGTGTGTGTGTGTGTGTGTGTGTGTGTATTTTTTTAAGCACTTAAAGCCGAAAGGATAAAAAGAGTAAGTTTCCAATTCTGGTCGAAGAGACACGTGTGTTTATTCGCTGCTCCTGGGAGTTCTCTCCTCTGGCCTGTGCTGGCCCAGCCCTCTCTGCCGGCTCCCGGGACCCCTCTCGAGGCGGCTCTTAACCCGGGACCAGGGCCAAGCCAGGCGGCCTGAGAGAGGGCAGAGCCCAGTACACGCTCCTTCCGGCCCTCAGACCCCTGGAGACGATGCCAGCAGAGGCAGCCGCTGAGGGGACGGCCAGGGAGAGGGGGCAGGAGGAGAGACGCTGAGGCCACATCAGGGGGCGGCTGTGGGCAGGGGCCTGGCTCTTCCCGGGCATTCGGCATTGCCGGACTGGTGACAGGGCTGCCGCTTTAAATAAACTTGGACGCATCCACCTGGGCCAGGAAGCAACACCAACTGTGCCTCCGGCAGGCCCGGCGCTGACAACAGCCGGCCAACACGGCCCCTGTGCACCCCGCACGGCCTGGCCTCCTCCCTGCCAGGACGCCCAGCAGAGCCCTCACCGGCCTGGCACCCAGGGGGGCCGACGGGGTGCCAGGCGGAGCCGAAGGGCCCCTCCACGCGAGGCTTCCCGCCCACGCAGGCCTGTTCCTGGCTCAGCTGCCCGTCCGCTGTCAGCGGCTCTTGTCCCTGCGGGCAGGGTGGGCACCCAGCATGCACTGCAGGGCATGCCACCCCCTCTCATTCCCAAGAAGCCCCGAGGGCCTGCACTCCGCAGGGTGGGTAGGCGGCAGCCAGCACCGTAAGCAGCCGCGGCTGGAGCCAGAGCGGGGGCCGGGCCTGCGCAGCTGTGGACCCAGAGGCTCACAGAGGAGCGAGCAGCTCTGAACTTCAGGCCCAAGTATTGGGGAGCACGGCCAGGGCGAACATGGGGCCCCGGTGCGGGCAGAGGAGCATGGCGCCTCCGAGTGGGCGACCTCCCCGCCAGTCAACCTCTGAGGATCCCCAGCCCATAACTTCCTCTAGGGCGGGGGCTCGGGGGCACAGGGGGGCTCACCTCTGCCCTGCCCTCCAGAGGACGGGCACCCCACCAGCCCCCACCTGAGAGAAGGGAATCTGAGGGTCCCCAGGACATGGCCTTGCCCGGGTCAGGGGTTCCCTCAGCCACCCTCTCTGCCCTAGGTCTGGTGCACCCCAGCACCTGCAGGGTGAGCAAGAGAATTTGCACACCCACACTCCTCCAGCTGGGCACCCAAAGTCACCAACAATTATCATCTGGGCACCAGTCACCAACGATCAGCATCTGGGCACCAGTCACCAACAATTACCATCTGGGCACCAGTCACCAATGATCAGCATCTGGGCACCAGTCACCAATGATCAGCATCTGGGCACCAGCCACCAATAATCAGTATCTGAGCACCAGTCACCAACGATCACCATCTGGGCACCAGTCACCAACGATCAGCATCTGGGCACCAGTCACCAATGATCACCATCTGGACACCAGTCATCAATGATCACCATCTGGGCACCACAGTCACCAACAATCACCATCTGGGCACCAGTCATCAATGATCACCATCTGGACACCAGTCACCAACAATCACCATCTGGGCACCAGTCATCAATGATCAGCATCTGGGCACCAGTCACCAATGATCACCATCTGGGCACCAGTCACCAATGATCAGCATCTGGGCACCAGTCACCAATGATCACCATCTGGGCACCAGTCACCAATGATCAGCATCTGGACACCAGTCATCAATGATCAGTATCTGGGCACCAGTCACCAATGATCACCATCTGGGCACCAGTCACCAATGATCACCATCTGGGCACCACAGTCACCAACGATCATCATCTGGACACCAGTCACCAATGATCAGCATCTGGGCACCAGTCACCAATGATCAGCATCTGGGCACCAGTCACCAATGATCACCAGTCACCAATGATCACCATCTGGGCACCAGTCACCAATGATCACCATCTGGGCACCAGTCACCAATGATCAGTATCTGGGCACCAGTCACCAATGATCACCAGTCACCAATGATCACCATCTGGGCACCAGTCACCAACGATCACCATCTGGGCACCACAACACCAATGATCAGCATCTGGGCACCAGTCACCAATGATCAGCATCTGGGCACCAGTCACCAACGATCACCATCTGGGCACCAGTCACCAATGATCAGTATCTGGGCACCAGTCACCAATGATCACCATCTGGGCACCACAGTCACCAATGATCAGCATCTGGGCACCAGTCACCAACGATCACCATCTGGGCACCAGTCACCAATGATCAGCATCTGGGCACCACAGTCACCAATGATCACCATCTGGATACCAGTCACCAATGATCAGCATCTGGACACCAGTCATCAATGATCAGCATCTGGGCACCAGTCACCAATGATCAGCATCTGGGCACCACAGTCACCAATGATCACCATCTGGATACCAGTCACCAATGATCAGCATCTGGACACCAGTCACCAATGATCACCATCTGGGCACCAGTCATCAATGATCAGCATCTGGGCACCAGTCACCAATGATCAGTATCTGGGCACCAGTCACCAACGATCACCATCTGGGCACCAGTCACCAACGATCAGCATCTGGGCACCAGTCACCAATGATCAGCATCTGGACAGCAGTCACCAACAATCACCATCTGGGCACCAGTCACCGATCATCACCATCTGGGCACCAGTCATCAATGATCAGCATCTGGGCACCAGTCACCAATGATCAGTATCTGGGCACCAGTCACCAATGATCAGCATCTGGACACCAGTCATCAATGATCACCATCTGGGCACCAGTCACCAATGATCAGTATCTGGGCACCAGTCACCAATGATCAGCATCTGGGCACCAGTCATCAATGATCACCATCTGGGCACCAGTCACCAATGATCAGCATCTGGACACCAGTCACCAACGATCACCATCTGGACACCAGTCACCAATGATCACCATCTGGGCACCAGTCATCAATGATCAGCATCTGGACACCAGTCACCAATGATCAGCATCTGGGCACCAGTCACCAATGATCAGCATCTGGACACCAGTCATCAATGATCAGCATCTGGGCACCAGTCACCAACGATCAGCATCTGGGCACCAGTCACCAACGATCACCATCTGGGCACCAGTCACCAATAATCACCAGTCACCAATGATCACCATCTGGGCACCAGTCACCGATGATCACCATCTGGGCACCACAGCACCAATGATCAGCATCTGGGCACCAGTCATCAATGATCAGCATCTGGGCACCAATCATCAATGATCACCATCTGGGCACCAGTCACCAATGATCAGCATCTGGACACGTCACCAACGATCAGCATCTGGGCACCAGAGTCCCGGAGGATCAGCACCCTCGCCATCGGGGGATCACTTCAGAGGTGTTCTCAGTGGTTGGGCGCTGCCCTATGAACCCAGAGGTTCAGTTCCATTCTGGTCAGGGGCACATGCGCGGTGTGGGCTCGATTCCCAGTGAGGGGGTGCAGGGGGCAGCCAGCCCATGATTATCTCTCATCATTGATGTTTTTCTCTCTCCCTTCCTCTCTGAAATCAATAAAAATATGTTTTTTAAAGAAATAAAGAAAACAAGAATCCGACCCGGGTGTGTAAGAGGAATCCTCCAGCAGCCTCAGGGCTGGAGGAGGCAGGGGCTTGGCCTGGCCCAGCTCCCAGACTCACTGAGGGTGCCCAGGCCTCAGGGCCCCTCTGGGGCCCCCCCCCCGGGTCAGCGACCCCCCGGGCCCGAGCAGCTGCCCCCAGAGTTCCCACCTGGACCCTCGGGCAGCCTCCCGCCTGCAACCCCTCCTGACGCCCGTCTGCGTGACCCTGAAGGCCCCCCGCTCCCCAGGCCCGGCCCCGGACTGTCCGTCCGCCCGGCCCGGCCCGCGCCCTCGCCCCTCCAGCCGGGCGGGGGGATCGGACCCGGGCAGCGCGGACCCCGCGGCCGGCCGGCCCCACGCTGCCCGCCGCCCACGCGGAGCCCCTCCCGCTCGGGGAGCCGCGCGGAGGAGCCGGGCGCGCAGGTCCGCCGCCCCCGCCCCGCCGCCCGCGGAGGGGGGACCGGGGACCCCCGCAGGACGGGGCGCCCGCCCGGCCCCGCCACGCGCGGCTCCCCGACCCCCGCCGCCGAATGCGTCACGTCTGCCCGCGCCCCGGACACCTGCTGCCGCCCCCGCCCGGCCCCGGCCCCGCCGCTCCCCGGGCGCCGCGGGCGGACCACGGGGGCCGGGGGTCGGGGGGGGGGGGTCGGGGCCGGGGCCGCGCGCCTGGCCGGGCGGGGGCGCGAGGGGCGCGGGCTGCGGGCCCGGGGTCCGGGGTCCGGCCGGGGTCGGGGGGCCGGGGCCGGGGCCGCGCGGGGCCGGGCGGGGGCGCGAGGGGCGCGGGCTGCGGGCCCGAGGTCCGGGGTCCGGGTCCGGGTCCGGGTCCGGGTCCGGGTCCGGGTCCGGGTCCGGGTCCGGGTCCGGGTCGGGGTCCGGCCCCGGCCTCCGCCCCGCCGCGCGGCTCTTACTTGCCAATGTCCTCGTAGAGCTGGTACTCGTCGGAGAAGCGGGTGCAGGGCACCGTGGTGGCCATGGCGGCGGCTCCGGGCGCTCCGTGCGCTCCCGGCGGCGGCGGCTCCGGCTCCCGCTCGCGGGCGCGGCGGCTCCGGGCGCGGGCGCGGCGGCTCCGGGCGGGGCGGGCGGGGCGGGCGGAGCGGCGGGGCGAGCGGGGCTGCGGGCGCCCGAGAGA